>JACBWW010000047.1:4569416-4647054 GCA_020086605.1 Lanius collurio
AGAAAAGAATGGCCAAGCCATCAATTTTGGGGTGACGGAGCTGCAGGGCGAGGGGCGCCGCGGCACGGAGGGTGCGGGATGCTAACGAGAGGCCTCTGCTTCGTTCCCAGCCGGGGCTCTCCGGGGCCAGGGCAAGGAGGACCCCAAAGCAGAAGAGGACGCGAAAGGCAAGGAGGAAAGTTTCTCCATGGACAGCGATCTCGATTATAGCTCGGACGACAACATCCCCGGCCAGGCGGCTCACAAGGAAGAGGACTCTGGCAACGCGCTCGAGGAAAACCCCCAAAACCCCCCCAATTCCACCAACACCACATCCACGGGCAAAAACCGGCGGAGGCGAACAGCCTTCACCAGCGAGCAGCTGCTGGAGCTGGAGAAGGAGTTTCACTGCAAAAAGTACCTGTCCCTGACGGAGAGGTCCCAGATCGCCCACGCCCTCAAACTCAGCGAGGTGCAGGTGAAAATCTGGTTCCAGAACAGACGGGCGAAATGGAAACGGGTCAAGGCAGGCAACGCCAACTCCAAGACAGGAGAACCCTCCCGAAACCCTAAGATCGTGGTCCCCATCCCGGTGCACGTCAGCAGGTTTGCGATCAGGAGTCAGCACCAGCAGCTGGAGCAAGCCCGACCCTGATCTCTCCCTCCTACGCTCAGAGCCACAAGTTTTTAAGGGAAAAGTTTCCTACCCGGGGTTTCAGAGCAACCCGCCTGAATAAAAACAAAACCGAGAGAAGCAAAAGAAAAAAAAAAAAAAAACACCACAACCAAACCATAACACCAAACGAACAACAACAAAAAAACCCCACCAGAAAAACCTAAAACCCTAAAACAAACAATACGGAAAAAAAAAAACCTCGCTCGAGCGTGTGGCAAATCGAACTTTAAAGCGAAACTTTCCACTCACCGAGAGCCTGCGAGGGGAAGAGGCTTGGGAACTGTTTGGGTTCGGAGCACACGCTGGAAGAGACACACGAACACACACACAAACACACACACACAGATATTTATTGCGCGGCTGCCCCGCTTTGGACACCCTTGTGCTGCCTTGGCTGCGATGGGCACGGCGGATGCCGAGCGGTGCCGGCGCTGGATTCCCCTCACCGGAGCATCCCCAGCGAAACCCGCGGCGCCTTTAGCCATCTTTGGGGTTTTCTTTCTTATTCGGGGGCGAAAGGTAAAAAAAAAAAACAAAAAAAACAAAACAAAAAGACGAGCGAACAAACAAAAAAAACCGGAAGAAAACTCAGAGTTTCATTTCATGCCTTTTTTAATGTTTGGTTTTATTGCCGATGGCTGAGTGGCAGGCACTGGGGGATGAGTTTTTAAATCTTTTTTTTTTTTTTTTTTTTTTTTGCCTGGCTTTCTGTCGATTTGGTTGCCTATTCTTACCAAGCCATGTTTAAAGGAGAGAAAGGGAGGGAGGGGGGAAAGGCAAAAAAAAGAAAAAAAAAAAACAGCAGCACGATCCTCACTATTGTGTTTAATTTATTTCAATGTAGCTTATTTCCTTATAAGTTATGAAATTTAAAAGCAAACTAAGTCTTGTGAATAAAAACCGACAAAGAAACAAAAAAAGACTTTAAAAAAAAGACTGAAAAAAAAGCCCTGCAGCCCCCGGCTGTTCTGTCCAGGATTTGACGTGGAGCTGATTTTCTTTTCCCCTCCTGCGCTGCCGGAGCGGAGCGATGCTGCTCTCGCCTGTAATTTTTTTTTTTTTTTCTTTTTTGCGAAGCCACATTTATTGCCGGGGAGCGGGGGAGGGGGGAGCCGGGTGGAAAACTTTCTTTTTTTTTTTTTTCCTTTTTTTTTTTTTTTTTGAAGGATGAGAAAGCTGGAAAAAAAGCTGGGTTTTGTGTGACTAAACGGGGATGGCCGCGGGGGTGGGAGCACCCCCGCATCCTCCCCCGGCAGCCGCCGGGTCCCTGGCGCCCTGTTTAGGGGGTCCAGCCGCTGCCTCCCAGCACCGCGTTTCGCGGGGGGTAGGAGGCGCCTCTCCCACCCCCCAGCCCCGTTTTTGGGGGTCCGGTGGATCCTCCCCAGCCCCGTTTTTGGGGGTGCAGCCGCTCCCCCCCCAGCCCCGCGCCAGTTTTCGTTGCGCCGGGCCCGGATGGGGGGGTTGGGAGGGGTCGGGGCCGAAGGGTCCCGCGTCCCCCCCTTCCCTTCCCGCATCCTTTTCATCCCTTTTGTTTTTTCCCCTCTCCCCCTTACCCGCATCCCGGCTCCATCCGTGCCGGTGCCGCCGTGACATTGGCGGCGGCGATTTGGAATTAAAAATGAAATTTTCCCGAGGAAAACGGAGCGCGGGGTGGGGGGGAGGTTATTAAAATTAAACTGGGGGGACCGTTCGGTCCCGGCCCAGGTTCCCAGGCTTGGCCGGGTCACATCGCTTCCTGCCCTCGCGCTTCGTCATTTATTTATAATTATAATAATTAATATTGTTAGTATGATTTTGCTGGGGTCGGAGGGGGTTGGCGGCGGCTCCGGGGGTGCAGCGGCAGGAGGGGGGGGTGTCCCCGTCCCCATCAGCCGCTTCCCAAAAAAAGCAGGGCCCCGGTCAGCATCGCCGCCGGCCCCACGGGCAGCCGCGGACACGCGGGGACCAGCGGGAAAACACGCGCAATTCCAGCTTTTTCCGCAGCCGCCGCCACTGCCCGCTCCTTTAAAAAACCGGATTATTCATCATCATCGTAGTAACAACAATAATCATTTTTGGTTTCATTCGCGCGCGGGGAGCCGCGGGACACGCGTGGGACAAACGCACCCGTGCCACCCCCTCGCCTCGGCTGCCCCGGCGCTCGCTGCTCCTCTTCGGAGCGCTTCTGAACAACAACAACAACAACAAAAAAATCTCTGGAACTGCCTGAATTTATTTCGCGTGGCTTTTGGTGAGCGGACGATGCTGCCCGGCCAGCGCAGCGCCCTGCAGCCGGCTCGGCCGAGCGGCAGCGCGGCTGTGCCCCCCCCTCGACAAAAGGGGGTGCAGCCCCTGGCTGGCGGTGCCCCCCTCCCGGGGGTGAGTGCTGTAGTTTAGGGAGGAGCAGCTGCTCCTCAGCTCCGTCCCCCCCCGAGGCATCCCTCCCTCTCCAAGCCCCAGGCAGTGGGAAGTTATTTACTCAGCGGGTTGGGGTCCCCCGCTGCCCCCCCTGATCCCAGGAGTGGGGAGCGGGGCTGGAGGGGGAAGCCCCGGGCCGGGGGCCGGAGGAGAAGGAGATAAACAAGCGAGGGGGTTGATAGCTGTCATCATCACCATCATCATGGCTTTCATTTGGCTGCCTAATGAGTCAGATCACAGGCAGAGAGAAAAATTGTCAATCGCCCAGGCTCTAATGAATTTTTTTGCAAATTGTAATCAAGCCAGGCCGTCTCAGCTCGCTGATTAATGAGACCCAGGAGGCCCGGCCAGCACCTCAGCTTTTTATTCCATCCCGTCCTCCCTGCACTAAATTAACAGCAACTTGTCTGAGCTTCAAATTAACTCCCAATGATTAATTCTGATGGGGGGGTCTGAAGAATAGCTCGTCCTAATAGGCACTGGCCTCTGATGCTGTTTGAAATTAATACACTTCCCCTTTGGCTGCCGGCTTTAATCCAAGGTTGGGTTTTGACATCACTATATTTGTTGTTACAATAAATTCCTCTTACATCTGCAGATCAAATAATTGCGGTGCTCGGGGAGCGCGGCAGCTCCGCACACCCGAAGTCGGAGGGGAAGCAGAGCCGCCCGCTCCTCTGCTCCTCACCGCCAGCCAGCCTCAGCAAAACCCCCGCTTTAGATTTATCTCCAAATCCGTATTTTGAAGGCGCTGCCGCTCGCCAGCAGCGGGATGCGGCGGCCGGAGGAGGCGACCCCTGAGCAGAGGGGCCGGGATGGCGCTGCCTCGCTCCTAAATAAGACATCACCGCTTTTAAATCCCCCCCTCCGCCACCCTCTCGCCGCAGTGACCCGGCAAACTCACCGCATGCCAGGGCTGCCGCAGAGACCCGGCAAACTCAGCGCAGCTCCGCCGGGGGGGGCGGCCTTGGGAGCGGAGAGAGCAGCGCTGCTTCCCGCCCTGGTTCTGTTTGTATTGACTTAATTGGTTTAATTATTTCAGCTGGGACCGGCCGGGCTGGGGCTTTGTGCCTCTTTACCTGCCCCTGCTGCCGCCGGGGACGCGGCTGTCCCGGCGACAGGGACACTTCTGTGCCCGGCCGGGGGTGCTGGAACCCCCTCACGGGTGGGGTCATCCCCGGCGAGCATCCCCCGAAGGGGGCCCGGCCCCAGTACCTGGAGAGAGGGGCGAAGGGGTCTGCACTCCCTTGGGGATACCCTCCCAAAGGACTGAGCATCCTCCCCGTTCCCCCACGGGGTGGAAGCTGCCCTTTGGAAGAGACCCGCACCCCTCCGGACTCGCTGTCCCCCGGGATTGTGTCGCGCTTCCATGGGGCCGTATCCATCATCTCCATCGGCGCCGAGGAGAGCGATGGGGCCGGGAAGCGGCCGCCGATGCAAATCCCCGCCGTCACCGTCATAAAGCACCCGGCACCCTGACACACAAAAGCAACACCATATGTACCAAGACAACCTGTATGAATTATAAATTGCATCGTAAAAATTGATTGCCTATCCCAACCCTTCGGAAAAGCGGGCGGTGCGGAGGAGGCAGGAGCCCCCCCAGCCCCGGCACCGGGAGGGGACGCTGTGCCCGGCCACCCCGTGTCCCCCGAGGGTGCCGGCTCCCTTCCGTCCCCTCCCGCCGCCGCGGGATGCTCGCCCGCCCCTTGCTTGCTCTTTTCTCCCTCCCGCTACGCTTGGACCATAGAGAGCCTTAATCTATTTATTTCAAGCCACTTCATCCTCTCTGCCGCTTTTGTCCCGGCCCCAGCCTCTGGCTTTGTGGCAGGACCGCTGAGGTTTTAAAAGCCCCTTCCCCTATAGTTTGAGGTCTCCTTGGCTGCCTGAATGACAATGGCTAAAACAGGATTACACTGACCTGATCCTATTAAACTCGCCAATCGATCTGTGCCGCCCTCCCTCCGGCTCCGCAAACTTACTCGCCCAACTTTCCCCGGGGCTCAGCCTGGGAAGAGGGAGAAGCCAAAGGCCGCCTTTCCGAGCAGGCCCGATGGAGGAAGGAAGGGAGGATGGAGGGATGGAGGCTACTTTGGGTTTGTTGGTTTGTTGCCTTTTTTTTTTTTTTTTTTTTTTTTTTTTAATGCAGCCACGTGGATTTGAAACCTCTGCTTCATCTCCCAGCATCTCCAAATTAAAAGGTGGCGTTTCCTCGGTGCCCCTGACTGCCAGCTCTGGCAGGAGATGGAGTCCGAACCCATAAAATCAGACGGAAAGGGGGTATTTTAGCTAACAGCAAATCGGTTCAATGGAATGCCCCCAGAATCCTGTCGAATTTGCACAGATTTTAGCTACGAGCAAAACCCTCGGCTGAGGGCAGCCCTGCCGGCTGCGGGGCACCTCGGGCCGCGTTCCGCCTTTCACAGACACCCCAAAACCCCGGGGAATGAACTCCCTCCACCCCTCCGTGCCGCAGGGAGCGCCCCGAGCCGGGACAGCGCCCTGAGCACCTCCCGAGCCCTCTCTGCGCCCGGAGCGCCCCCAGCAGCGAGTCCCGCGGCCCTTTTCTCGGCGCCGGGAGCGGAGCAAGAGGAGCGCGGCCGCAGCTCCGGGTTTGGCTGCTCAGCGGGCGCCGGGAGCGGCGGCGATGCTGCCCCGGGGCCGCGGATGCTCCGCGCCGCCTCCTCCGCGTCTGCGGGGGGAACGGGCGCCTGCAAGGAATCCCCATCCGTCCTCCTCCGGGAAAATAATTCCGAGGCAGGGAAACCGCCTGAAAACGGCAGTAAAATCTGGGGTGTTTGGGCTGACCTGCCGGGGTGACTGAATTAGCGGCTCGGGGCCGCAATGAGTGGCAAAGGGCCCATCGCCGACTCCGGGGGAGAGCTTTAATGCTCAGATCCTGTTAATTAACGGAGCAAAAGACAAACCGGGGACTTCCGTTTATAATTTTCCAGGAGAGTGTTACCAGCAGCGAGGAGCTGACTGCGTGGTGCCAAGTGCCTGGAGCTCCCAGTCGTCTCCAAAAGGTGCCAATACTCCCCAAAATGGCCTCCCCAAAAGGGCCATTAGCAGGGATTTAATTTATTTTTTTTAAAGTTAACATGTCTTAATACTGCCCGAAGTGATAAAAACTGCAAATTCCTGGGTATAAACAGAAATCTTTGCTGTTTTCATCTCTGTTGTGATCCTCTTCAAGATGTCTATTTTTGCTGCGAAAGCATCCAAACTCAGAGAGATTGTGGGAAAAGGTGGGTTTGGCCCCAAAACCCCTTTGAGAAGTATCTGCCTCCCTTGCTGGCATTCCCAGAACATCCAAAAGGAGTCGTGGGCATGGTTATACAAATGAAGGAATCACTTTTTTTTTTCCTGGCAGCTTTGACTCAAAGCAACCCAGGCGGCTTCTTTGGGCACCAGCAACATCTCTTCACCCCAAATCCTCCTGCACACATCCCTAAGGCATCCTCGGGGTGTGCCCCATCACCCCAAATGTGGCAGCTGGTAATACATCTTATCAAACACACAATTCCCCCGCAATTCCAAGATAAAAACCACCAGGTCACCCTCCTGCCGAAATTCCATGCCCTGCACCAGACTTTGAAGGCACCTCAGAGTTTTTAAGGAGCTATGACTGCTTGGTTTCCCTCCACTACTTGAAAAAATATTTTTTTTTTTTGTCTTAGTGCTTTTCACCCAAAACACCAAAAGGATTTGAGCTGAAATTCTCTCTCCCCATTTGGGCTTTCCTGAGCCTCATCATGGCCATGGGCTCACCGGATCTGTCAGAAACACTGATCCCCCTGAATCAGGCTCGTGGTCATTTTTAAGACACACATCTGTATTTTTTTCTTATCCAGATGCTGGGCTCTGAAGCCCACGGCTGCTATTTCTTCCCCCTCCCCAATTATTTTCATATTTCCCAGTTTCCAGAGCGGCAATAAGTCCCTGCGAAAGGAGGGTAATGGGAAGGCTCTCTCTGAGAGAAATTGTTAATTTGGGATTTATAAAGGACTTTCCTTAATGAATAATAGTTGAGATCGATCTGTCTTCCTGCCTCGTTCTGCAAAGTAACATTTGTAAAGTAAGGTGATCCCAATTACTCCCTCTAATAACCCTCTCCAGAAGAGATTTCAGAGCCACAGCCATGAATCCTCTGTCCCCTGGTGGCAGGAGCATCCCCAGCTTCCAGGGCTTTCTGGATCCATCCAGCTCTCAATCCCCCACCTCGCTGCCTGTTGTGGATCAGCTCCATCACCAGGATGCCCTGCAGGATCATGGAATCACAGGAGGGACCTGGGAGCTCATCTCATGCCACCTCCCATGCCATGGGCAGGGACGCCTTCAGCTATCCCGGGTTGCTCCAGGCCCCTTCCAAGCTGGCCTTGGACACTTCCAGGGATGGGGCATTCACAGCTTGGCATCCCAGGGGATACAGAAGGGTGGGGAAGTGCCACGCTGGCATTATCACCCCTTATCACCAGGGTGCCAGGTCCAGAGGGGGTCACAGCACCCGGTGCTCCAACCCCCACCCACCTCCTGGCTTGTCAGAGAGAGAATTGGGAAATCACTCGATTATTGCCCCAAAGTGCCTCCACATGAGCAAACACAGGCACTGAAGGGCCCTTGAATCAACAGGAGGGTGGCAGCTCGGGCATCGATCAGCAGCTCCAGCCAGGCAGGCTCTAAGGAGAACGAGGCCTTTTTTCCTTCCTTTCATTTTTTTTCCCCTTAAAATATGGCTCCATTACAGATCAGAGCCAACTAACGAGGTGTGGAGGTCTCTCCATCTTCTCCAGGTCTTCAGCTGGCGACTGGATGCCTTCAGGGAATTGATGCTTTAGCCAAGAGTGGGGTTTTGCCATGCAAATGCCTTCTCCAGCGCTTTTCCTCCCTTTTCATCCTGCCTCCCTTCCCTTTGCTTCCTCTCCACAGCAGGGAACGAAGGTGTAGAAATCCCATTCCCTTCCCTCCTTTCCTTGTTGTCCTCCCACATCTCTGTCCCACAGCCAGGGGTTGGTGGGACATCTGGAGGGCCAGGAGCCAAGGATGGGAATTTTTTTCCATGCTTTAAATCCTGCTTCCCTGGCTCCCCAAACACTTGGGAGAGAGACCCTCTCTGGCACACCCCCAGTGCTGCCCTTTCTCCTTTGCCTCCACTCAGACAACATCCTGCATCAGCTCAGAGAAACACTTCCCACCTTTCCAGTAATTCCAGAGGGAAAAGAAAAATCGAGAAAAATTCACCTTTTTTTTTTTTTGAAGCAAAATAAATTTCTCTTTCAAATCCCACACTGCTGGAGGGAACTAAGAAGCACAAGTTGTAAGAGCACTGCTCTGGGTCACCTTCAGAAGAGGTGACCCACGCACGACACTGCCTTTGGATGCCTCGTCCCTACTCCAAGGACTCTTTCGGGTGTTTGAGCTCTGCTCCGCTGCCCGAGGGCAAAGAGCTCGCTCCTTTTCTCTCTCTGCCCTGGTGAGCCAGAGCTGCTCCGAGCCGGCCACGGCGCTCAGACCTTCCCTCAGCTCGCAGGGAGGGGATGCAGCATCCCAGCGCTGGATGCCGGATCCGCAGAGGATGAAATCCCGAATTATTTGTTCACCTGGCACGAAGCTCGGCGCTGCCAGTATAAACCGGCCGGGCCGATTAGTGGCAGCCATCAGCCAATAAATAAATTGGAACCATCTCCAGACCTGATTAGCTTGCTAATTAAGCTCAGTTACGGGGAAATCTGCAGTCAATCAGGCCGGCCATTACCAGTTGGATCTGCAGAGCGGGAGCTGGGAATGCTGCACCTCTGCTGGGAAGAAGGAGGAGGAGGGAGCGAGCTGCGGGTGGGAAGGAAGGTGATGCCGAACCCGCTTTCCTCAGCAGCGGTCGGAGAGGTTCATCCAGCCGGGGGGATGCCCCACAGCCCCCGCTGCTGTCGGGGGGATTGTCCCGCTCTCTGTCACTCACCTACAATCCCCATCCAGTCCACCAGCTCCCCAAAAAACTGCAGGATTCAAAGACTGTTCCAAAGACAGCGCGTTCGGAAGGGTAAAACAGGCCTGGGAGGGTGCAGCTCATTTTTTTTTTTGGCTGCTGCAGGCTGCTCTCCCCTTCTCCTGAGGCAATTTGCAGCTCTGACCCCTCCCGGTAGCTCCCAGATCTTCGCAGGCAGCGCCTGGGGACCCTCACCAGGATGCTGAGGAACATCTTCATCCCAGCACAGCGATTTCATTTCGCCCGCAAGGGTCATCCAACCTCCTCGGCGTGGCCCAAAGCAGAGGTGGGATGTCCAAACCAGGCTCCATCCGGTGCTGGCAGCATTGCAGGATGAGGTGTTTGGGCATTTGGGACCCCCCCGCTCCCTCCTGCTGCCAGTGGGCATCGGGCTGGATGCTTTTCTCTCCATCCCAGCCTTCCTCTGGCTCTGGCAGCTTGAGGCTGCTTCAGATCCCAGCCTTTGCTTCATTAGACCGAGATTCCTGGCCTTTGATTCCCGCTAATCCTCCCAAATGGCGAGGATCCTTTGCTCCCGCACCAAAATGACTTTTTTTTAGCACAAAAAGTGATCAGAAGATTCTCTTCCACCGAGCCACGAACAGCCCTCAGCAATTCCTAAAAGGCTGGGCAAACTCCGGAGGTTTTTGTGCATTCCCTGGAAGACCCAGGTCCATCCCTGAGCGCCAGGAAAGCTCCGCACCCCTCCTGGTCCACAGCACAGCATCACCTCTCCTCTGCCTCCCCTCCAGCGCTCCTCATCCTCCCTTTGGGAGCTTCCAAACAAACAGGGCTGGGAGTCGGGCAGCGGAGAGGGCAGAACGCAAATAAATAAGTGTTAATTGCTGGCGCTGGGCGTCAAACGGTGGCTGCGAGCGCATTTATTGGGCAATTAAGGGCTTTACTGGGCATTAGGAGAGATCAATGAGTGCCTGGTGGCATTCCCAGCCTGCCTGGGGGGGTGGATTTCCCACTGGGCTTCCCGTGGTTTCACCAGCAGTAGCCGCCTTTCCCTCCCGGTGGGTCCCGCAGTTTCTGCTCCCCCTTTGTGGTTGGGTTCGATGACCTGAGAGGTCTTTCCCAGCCGGGATGGTTCTCCCCGGTCACGTTCTGGGCGTTGCTCGGGCTGGAATTGCGGGGCTTCTCCAGGGAAAAGGGGACAGGGATGAGCTCGAAGGCTGGGCTCGGGGTGGGACGTGCCCAAATTTCGGCTGGGTTTTTCCCAGCCACGTTCCAGTGGGAGGAGTTGGGTGCCCGTGGCAGGAGGGGGGAGCAAGAGGAGCTTCCAGGTCCCTTCCAACCCAAACCCTTCCCTGGCCTTCCTGTGGGATGCTGTGGGTGCTCAGAGCTTTCCAGGGATTCAGGGGATCAGCCAAACTGATGGAAGAGAAATCCACTGAGGATCACTAAACTCACTGAAAGCAGGTGATTCGACAGTCCCTGAATTTTCAAGTTCCAGGCTGGGGAAATCCATGGCAAAAACCCCCATAAAATTAGATTTCAGGCACCCCCAGCTCTGGCTTTTGGCCACAGGTGTGGAAATAAAGACCTGGCTCTTTGAGGTTGCTCTTACCTGATCTCCACGAAGCACAAAATGTTTTCTTTTGTTTAAGAAACAGTTGGATCTGGATCCCTTCTGGAAAACAAAGCTGTTTATCAGGAAGAGTCAGCTCCATCCCACCACCTCTGAGCTTCCTGTCCTTGTCCCATCGCTCCCTCCACACCAGTCTGGATTTGTGTTAAAAGAGCAAATAAAAACCAGCAGAACCGCCCAGGGAATGTCCTGGATGAGGGCTAAAAGCAGAGGGTACCTATGGAGTGAGAATCTTCTGGGCTCTGGAGAAGCTTCCTCAAGCTGGTGCTCCCAGCACCCCTCAGAGTGAATCCTGGGCTGGGAATGCACAGCAAGGCCTTAAGGCAGAGCTGCAGTTTGGGCTTTTTAGGAATTACTTTTCCTCTTCAAAAAAAAAAAAAAAAAAGGGAAAAAAAAAAAAGGGGTTGTTTCCCCCACTCCCATTACGGGAATCAAGAGTTTTCCTTCCAAACCCCTTCCTGACCCCTCTTGCTTTGCTGTAGGATTGTTTCTTTTTTTCCCAAGGCATCAGTGGATGCCACCAGCTGGGAGCATTTCAGGGGTACACAGGGGTGGGCTTGGGGTAAGGTGAGGAACGTGGGCATGAAAGGCATCCTTAAATGTGCTCCACCATCCCTGAGCACCAGGATCTTCCAGGAGAAGCCAGATCTTAGGAGGGTTGTCAGAGAGAGAGAGCAGCCAGCCATGCCCATCACAGAATCAAAACCCACTTCCCTTCAGGAGAGCAAAGGAGGGGAGGGACAGATGGTTCCTAAAAAAAGGAGCACTACTACAGCTTTACACCCAGGGGGAATCCAAACCAAGTTCTCCCACGCTGGAAGTTCACATTTCAAATCCAGAAGGGGAGAACACAAAGCCCCCACCTCCTGCCTTGGTGCTGGTGGGGTTGGGCAGGGTGGGGAAACCTTTCAGGAACAAAGGGGTGCAGCTGCTGCGTGACAAACCAGCCACGTGACCCCCGAAAAAGGGGGGAAAAGGAAAATCCCCAAGCAGTCCTGTGGTTTTTCATCCCCCACGGTGCTGCTGGAGCCTCCCTGGAGCACTTGGAAATGAAGAGCAGGGAAAGCAACAGGGAAGTTGCCCCAAACCCCGTGTGACAGGACAGGGGGAGGCTGGATGGGCAATAACCTGAGGAACGAACAAATTCAGGCCAAGAAGATAAATCCCAAGCCCCCAAATCCCACACTGTGGCAGCCCCACTCGGACCATGAGGACACAGCTTCACCCTTCCAGCCCTGCCCTGGTTTTCTCTGGAGCAAGATCTGCACGGATGCCCTGTGGGACATCTCGTCCCTCCTTGGTGGCTTTGCCTGTGCTGCTCTTTGGGGTCATCAGCATCAGGTGCGAGGCCAGGGAAAGAGACAACCCCAATGTGCTGCTTCTCCCTCTTTTCGAGGGAAATCTCCCACTTTTCCCAACTTTCCTATCTCTGAGCACCCCTAATTTATCTGTGGTGAGGTGGGACAAGCACGGCTGCCTCTCCCTATGGTGGCCTCACAGATCTTAAATCTCTCATTTCATTCTTCACACCAGGGCATGTCACTGAAATCATCTTTAATCATCATTTCCCCCCCTTCAATACACACTTAGGGAATTTTAGCTGCTCTTCTCCACAGACCCACGCAGATCTCCCAACATTACATAATTTCTTCCTGCAGGGACCCTTCCAGTGAGTTCTCAGTCTGCCCTGCTGAAAACCATCACCTCCTGCTCCCCTCTCCCACCTCTCCACCACCTCCTGTTTGTCTTCTCCTTGAGCCTGCTCTGATTCCTGATTTCTCCTCGGGAGGAGCCCTTTAAAACTGTAAATAAATGTCCATCAGCTGCCCCTTGCTCAGGGCTCTGAAACAGCTCCTTCAGGGAAGCCTCGGGGAGAGCCACAATCTCCCTCCAAAGAAGTGATTAGGCCATAGCACATCCTGACCTTAAAGATGTTTTATTATTCTTACTTTAAGTGATCATTCCAACCAATTTAGCGGATACAGATGTAACTGTTAGCGGCCTAATTCCTTGGATCACCTCCAGAGAGTCTTAAAGCCAAGGTGCAACATTTACTGCTCCCTTCCTCGGGGAGAGTACCTGCCTTTGATGAAAGCTCCCATATTTTTGGCTGGAAGATCTGTCACTCACCCCACAGGCACTTCCAGAACTCTTGGGTACACACCCATTACAGCCTGGCTGACTTATTGCTTTTTAATTTATCAATTTGCACCATTTATTGGCTCTTCTGATGTCCCAGGTCTGGGATAATCCTTCCTTTTACAAGGAGTGACAGGATCTGAGTAGTCAAAGGAGAAGGAAGCTCAATAAAACCACGAAGACTCAAGCAAAGAACAAGCTGTGCCCAACAGGTTTTGTTGTCTTTATTAGAAAGAGACCTATCCAATATAGCAGCCTCTCTCTGCAGTACTTTACAGCTTTTTTGTTCCTTTTTTTAAATTTTTAATTTTTATTTTTCATTATTCAGAATACTGTACAGCTGACACAAAAAATCTCGACGTGGAGGGGGAGAGAGAGAGGAAAGGGGAACATAATACAAACTGGCATACTTAATCAAACCCAACTCATAGGAACCAACAAGCAAAGTGAAATGTTTGTCAATCGGTTTAATTACAGTACAAACAATATAAATAAAGCATCATTGAGTCATTGTAAAACAAACTTGCTGAATGAGGTAATATAAAAACAACAACAAAAGACCTTTTTTTTTTTTTTCTTTTTTGTTTTTTAGAATTTCCACACTGTCTCGTCATCATTTATACATTATTATTTACAGAAACAGAAAACAAAACAAAAAAACCCAAACCCCAACAAGCCAAAACTTGCTGTAAAGCCTGCCATGTGCTAGGTATCTCTGCAGGTACCCCTGCTCACCTGGGCTCCCTTCCTCCCCTTCCCAACTGGAAAGACAAACGCCACGAAGACCTGAAAGACGTGGGGGGCTAAACACAAAACGCAGCCTCTGAAGGCAGTCACAGGAAATTCAGGAACTGAGGGAAAGAGGACAGCAAAGGAAAGGTGCTGCTTGGATTGAAGCTCCAACCACAGCCTGGCAGGGAGCAGGGCCAAGCTCTGCCCTCGGAGGGACACAGCCTAACTCTGCCCCCTTGGAGCTGGGGAGGTGTTTGGGATGCCCTCAAATCCTGCTGAAGATGAGGGGTTTTGAGGCAGCAGGAGCTGCAGATCCAAGCTCCTGGCCATTCCAAGCCGAGTCAAAACACCCCAAAACAAGCCCCTGGTGTTTTAGGAGATGCTCCTCTCCCAAATTCCCCTCAGCTGGTGCACCACAAGTGCAGTTTACAAGTGAAAGGTGCTCGGGACAGTGACACAGTAACGGGAGCTGGACCAAAGGCATGCAGTTCCCTGGAAATGTGGGACTTCCACGGAGCTGTGTGCTTCCAGAGGATGGGCACACCCTCTTCTCCTCAGTAGATTCAATGGAGAATCCAGCTGAGTCCCTGGTTACCTCAGGAAAAAACACCTGGAGGGGTTTTCAACAGCGTTACAAAGGAATTGAGGAGTGGGAAATGGAAGATGCTCCCATCCCTTCTGCACGCCCAGACATTCCCTCACCACAGCTCCTTCCTGCCCTGCCAGACCTGCCCTCTCCCTGTGGGCTGTCCCTGGGAGGACAAGGAGCCAAAGCCAGGGCAGAAATGGTGTGACCAACGCTGGGTTCCCAGCCTGCAGCACCTGAGCCCCCTTCAGCTGAGGTTTGGGGGTCTCCCACGGCAAAATTTTGGAGCTGGTCATGGTCAAGAACAGGTGGAGGGAAGGATGAGGAGCTGCCCTTGGGGAAGGACCCACCTGGAGACAGCTCTGAGGAACACCTCGCTCAGGAACATCTCCCTGCTATCCTCAGCAGCCCCAAAAGGCAGCGGGACCCCAAGAGTCCCCAAACCCCCCACAGCTCACTGGTCCCACACTCAGATTCAGCCAGAAAGGCGAATTTCAAGTGAATTTATACTGAAAAGGGTCTCTGAAATGTGAGACTCTGTCCTTTCCACCTTCACAATCTCCTTCCCTGCCACTTCCCACCCCCAGGGCTGGCTGCTGGGATTTCTCCTCTGCAGCAAGGGAGGGATTTCTCCTCCCCAGTCCTGGAGGCCAAGTTCAAGGTTCTCTCAAGCTGAATGTTGCTGTCTGAAGGAGCTGGATTTTTGGAAAACCTCTGAGGCTGCAGCAAGCCTGGATGTCATCTCCCTGCATCTTTCCATCCCTCAAGCCAGTGTCCTCCATCCTGCCTCCTTGGAAGGGGCTGGGCTGACTCCAGCTGGGAAACTTGCCCGTTTGGAAGCATCCAACCAAACCCTGGCTGCAGCTCCTGATGGGGATCACAGGGACTGCCACCCTCACTGAGAGCAGGGTGAGGAGCAGCACACACAGCAAGTGCAGAGTGACCTCCAGGTGACACACCTGAGGGCTCAGCACACCCTGACTGCACCTCACCCACTGGTTCAACTCAACCCCCACACCTGGGATGCAGGTGCCAAATAACCCCACACTCAGCACCAAACCCCTTCTTTGGTCCTGCAGGAGTTTGGGGTTTGCCTCCAGCACAGTGGAGACGCGACCGAGCTGTCTGTGAGGGGTTCTCCTCCTCATACCCTGCAATTCCTGGGGACCAGGGAAGTGTTTTTGGCTACTTCAGCTCTCAGGAACAACAAAAAACCCACATGGATCAGTTCTGGAAAGCGGGGAGTGCACACAAAGGAGCTGAGGGTGCATTCACTGCCAGCAAGCAACGTGGCCACTGTCCCCAAGGCATGCCATGAGACCTCTGAAGTGTCCCCACCCACCCCCCCTTCACACTTTGTACAGAACACACAGGTGAAGATGAGTAGCTCTGAAGCACTGCAAAACAGCCAGTCCTTAGCACTGGAAGCTAAAAATAAAACCCCTCACATCCAGAAAATCCATGGCTGAGGGAAAGCTGGGGCTCTGTGACCAACAGAACCGAGCGCTGCTGCCTGAATGTGCTGCAGGGGTTTGGGATACAGGCAGGCACGGGGAGATGAAGAGCTTAGAACTGCTGAAATGCACAAAGACATCTTTATTTTATCCATCCACAAGCAAAATTCTACCCCCCTGAACGTTCTGGAAATGGCAGTAAATGATGGGGAGTTCCTTCACCCACATTTTGCTGTCACCCTGAAATGAAACATGGGGCCAGAAACATGCCTGGTGATTTGGGGCTGAAGATGGCCCTAAAAACCCCCCAAACCGACCTTTTACTTTTTAGAAATCATGCAATTCCCCTCTCAAAACACAAACTATTCACAGCTCCTGAAGATCCTGGCCAAAACCCCTCAAATCTCCCTTTAAAATGTGGGACAGATTGAGTCAAATCAAGGTAAACTGTCCCAATATTTACTTTAAAAACTGGCCCACGCTAAACAACAAAGCAAAACCTACAGATGTCCTAAACCAACAAATTCACCCATCTACAGCTTTGGATGTTTTGCTCTATGACCTCTTATTATTTTTCTTTTTCAAACAGAAGATTATCTTCCAATAAAACCATTCCAGCCAACCTTCTGTTTTGGCAGCTTAGAACTCAAAACTCATCACAGAACCTCCATCTGGGGGTACTTCAGTGTTTCTTCTCTAAAGAACTTTACTCCAGAGCGTTTTTATCTTTTCCCCACGATGCAGCAAACATAAGAACATCCCAAACCGTGTTTTCTACACCCCAAATGTTACCCACAAATCATCAGGAATGGAAGGTGTGGAACTGAGGATCCAGGCCCAACAGGCAGAGGTCCCACCCTAGGGATTGGTGCAGCAGCCTCTGGAGAGGGAAGGAAGATGCCTGGCAATGAGGATGGGGAAGCTGCCCCAGGTTTGGTCCCTGATGCTCTCCTCCTTTCCCTCGAGTCCCCCCGCTGGCCACAACCACTTAAACAAACACGAAACGACCATTTCATCAACAATAAACCCCAAAAACCATCCCTGTTAAGGTGCAAAGGCGGCTCCCCGAGACGTTTGGGAAGGGGGACCCCCTTGGGGACCCCCTTGTGAAATCTGTGCTTGTCTCCACTACCACTACTTGATTCTAGAAACTACAAATTACTTCATTTCTCCCGATCTCCATACAAATATAAAAGCTGAAGCTATTCCAACCCCATATAATCTAATTATTCTACATTACAGTGCCGGGGAGATCCCTTCCAAGCCCGGATCTGCATTCCCACCTCGACTCCTCTCCCTACGTGACTCAGCCTCCTCTGGCCCAGGGAAATCTCCAAGTGCAGCTAAAGTTTATTTTATTTTTTTTTTTCACTAACACACATAATTTAAGGGAAGAGGGACAAGACAACGAATTAAAACAATATCAATGTTTACATGGTTATTTTACACTGCGCCCAATTGCTTCAAAATCCTCTCCAGTTCCCAGGAGCTCGCCTGACTTTCTGAGCAGCACCAAGGTTCTCCAAGCTTCCTTTTTTACCACCAAAATTGGAAACCTGGTAATGGGAGCCCTTGGCCCAATCTCTGCATTGGCAGGACCCTGACTTTTCCCAAGATTGGGTCTTTTTTCTTCACAAAGAGCAAGGAGAAGTGAAGCCTCCCCGGCAATATCCAGGTTCAGGTGTGACACAACTGAATTCCACAGCAATTAGCCAAAGATTGGAGGAAATACAGAAATAGCAAAGGCTGACTCGCTTCTGGTGTTTTAGTCATGGATAAAGTGCAGAGGAAGGGGGATTTCAAGGTATCTGGGATGAGGGGAAGGGTTAGGTGGGGGGGTGCAAGGACAACCATTGCCCCAGATTCAGCTTTGGCTGCCAGGTTTCTGCTGGGATTTCTGGTGGACTGGGTCACAGTTTGGGTTTGTTTTGTTCCCAGCACACCTGAAGGGTGTCAATGGCTTGGCAAGAGGGTGCCAAAAAAGCAAGAGAGGGGCAAAATGTGAAAGAAGGAGCAAGAAAGGGAGGGGAGAACGGAGTGAAAGCAACGGGAACGGCGATTCCTGCAGGGTCTGCAAGTGCCAGGAGATGCTGCTGGATTCTGCACCTGGATGGCTCCAAGAGCAGCCTCTGCAAGGTGCAAACACATCCCCTGAAGAGCACGTGGAGCTCTCAAAGCCAAGCCCCAGCAGGATCCAGCCAAGGAGAGCTTCCTCCATCCTTGCCTTGGTGGGAGGGGTTCCCTCCCTCTCCTTCACCATGCAAGGAGGGGACGGATCCTGCAATTCCTGTGTTACGCTGGAATTTCCTCTCCTAGAAAGATTCTGTGCTTTAAGGGTTGCCCTCAGAAGATTTTTAGGAAAGGACCACGTAATTTGTCTGCCTGAAATCTGCCTGGCTGCCCTTGTTCCTCAAACATCACCCTCAGCCTTGTGAGAGGAAGGTGGCCCAAAGAGAGCCTTAAACGATGCACAGAAAATAATCCCAGTCAGGGGAAAAAACCCCAAGCTCTGAAACAGAATGTGCACTGAGAACTCTCAACACTGGACTTGGTTTTTGGGATACAAATGCCCTGGATGCTCCTTGGGGGGACAGCAGGCAGCTCTAGCACCTCTGGGATTGCCACTCCTGAATCCCTGCTGTGTCAAAGCTCGTGAGCAGCGGCACACAGCGGGTTTCACAGCATCCCCCTGCAGCTGCACATCAGCTGGGCTGTCCCAGCCTTGAGGGACCACCCCCAAGCACCAAAGATCAGGGAACTGCTTGGGAATGGTGGAGAAATGGCAGTTATGACACACACCCATTCTGAATTAAAAAAAAAAAATTAAAAATATTTATAAGTATCCCAGTAGGAAGGGAATCAGCTGTGCCTGGGGCAGTCAGCCCAGGCTGGTTGGAGAAAGATTCCCTCCCCCCAAGTACTCAAAGGTCTAGGTAACAACAAAGTACAAAAGGACACCACCACCAAAGAGGAAAAGCTGGTCATTATTCCTGTGCTTCCACCTTGAGGCTCGTTTTTCTGCCACAATTTTACCTCAAATCCATAATTTTTCCTTTTTTTTTTGGTTTTCCTCAGGATAACCACATCACATTTTTTCCTTTGCATTTTGTCCCCGCTGAGTTTATTTAGCAACTGCTCCTCCCATTCGTGTGCTGAATGAGACCCAGAGCCCCAAGGAAGAGCAAAGGCTTGGGAAATACCCAGCAGCAGGTAAATTTGCAAATTACTGTGGTGCTGTGTGCACCTCCCTGCCTTCACATAATCGCTCCTTTGCCATCGAGTTCAGTTGAGTTTTCAGCCTTCTCCGTGACAAACCCTCCCCACACTGCCAGATGCCACTCCAACAACAACAACAAAGGTAAAACTCACTTTTCTGCCTGCCAAAACCTCGCTTCCTCACGCCAGAATCCTGCTAGAGGGAAGCAGGAGAAGCTGGGATGTGCCTGGTAAGACCAAAACGACCCAAACAGGTACTGGGAATTCAAATGAAGCATCCAGGCCACTTGCACAAGCCATTTTTCTCGCCGAAAGCAGCCAGGCTGGGAGCAGTGCCCTGCCTGCAGCGGTGAAGGCTATCAATTCTGAACTTAATCAAATCTGATCTTCCCCCAGCCAGAATGGGGCTTTTTGTCTTGGCTTGTGAAAGCTTCCTGACTTCTGGAGTAAAATATATTTACAGCGCTGAGGAACAGCCTCTTTTCTCCTTTCTAAAAGGTCTCATGCACTTTTTTTGCTTTCCCTGTGCCCTGATCTCCTTCTGATATGTTGTTCCTCACAGGCTTTGGGAGGAAGAGTTCACTGCTGGGAATATTATCAATGTACAATGATCTGTAACCCACAGATCCTAACTAGTTGCACATTATTCAGTTCACATCCATTACAGTTTATAAATTAACAGAGATGTCATTTTCTGTACCAAAAAAAAAAAAAAAAAAAAAATCAATGTATATTTACGGTCTTTTTTTTATTCAAATAGATTTTAAATACATAGAATCTAGAGACACAATACAAAAATCTGTATAAGTTAGGCAATGCATCACAGGAGTGACCAAAAACTCAACACAATTTACCTTGGCAAAATGACAGAACCTATTTCTGCTGGCTGAAAACAACATATAAAAAAAAAAAAAATTAGCCTTTAATGCGTTTATTAATTTCACCAAACGTACTTGAAATGTTGTTTTCCGTAGCGGTATCCATTATTCCTTTTTGTGTTTCAGGCTTACTCTTATTTATTTTTTCCATTTTGTTTTTACACCAAGGAGAATGCAGTCAAATAACACTCAGCAACTCATTTCCTCTCTTTGGACTGAAAAATTAAACAGATACTAAATTATGACAGTGAATTTAGAAAGGAGGGCTCCAAGGGCTCGAAAGAACATGTCTGAGATAATATGATGCTTCTAAGAATATTGCAATCACATCCAAGCAATCACCGAAGCGTGCCATGTAACTACCTCCTCAGCTAATATGCTTTTTTCTCCGTGATGACTAATCATGTTCTATTAAACAGCAGTAATGCTGGAAGAACTCAACTATACAAGTGTAATGAAGCCAGTATTCTCCCCGGACAGATTAGCTACAACTGATTTGACACATACCATCATAGGAGCTTCAAACCTGACAAACTCTGTGCTTGCTTCTGATTTATGCCGTCAAGCTCTTCAGGAGAAGAGAATGGAAATCCAGGCGTCGCCGCGTTCGGTAGAGGTGAAATGTTCTGATGTGCTTCACTGTCACAGTTAGGGAAAGTCACCGGCTCTCCTTCCTCCTCCTGCGGCTCGCCTCTCCCCCCGCCCGTCCCTCCTCGCTCCGGGGGTGCCGCGTGTCCCCTCCGTGTGTCCCCTCCGTGTGTCCCCTCCGCGTGTCCCCTCCGCGTGTCCCCTCCGTGTCCGGCGCGGCCCCCGCGCCCTCCCGGCCCGGCGGCGGGCGCTGAAACCACGGCCTGCTCGGCAGCCCCCCGCGCTCCTCCTCGTCCCCTCGCGCTCTCCGGATTCCGGCTGGGACTCGGGGATGTACCGAGGGGAAAAGGGAGAAGGAGAGTTACCAGACTCACAGAGCAGAGCTGTGATGGGGATGGAGGAATGTGAGGCTGCGGATGTGACTCGGGTCAGCGACTACGCGAGCGAGCTCCCCTCAGATGATGGTGGGCATCCTCCCGCCGCTGTTGTTGCGGTTGTTGTTCTTCCTGGACAGGTTGGGGGTGGCCATGAGGGCGAAGCGCTCGTCGGGGCAGCCGTACTGCAGCAGGACGTCGATGCACTCCTGGCTGGAGGCCTGGCGGGCGTAGGCCAGCGCCGTGTTGCCGTGGGCGTCGCGCGCCATCACGTCCACGCCGTACTGCGGGGGGAGAAGAAGGGCGCTGTTGGAAGCTGGAGTGTTAATATAGAGGTAGTGGGGTTGGCATGGAGAGGGTGGGATTTAAGGGAGGATGGGGACAGGGAGAAGAAGGAGGAGAGGGCAGGAGGCCAGCCCGATAACACAAGCATGGCAGCGCTGAGCCATGTATGGCAAAAATGTTTCTGGAGGGAGTCTCACGTGTGGGACAAAATCTCCCCCAGTGGTATTCCAAGCGAAGGGAATGTCTCCTTCCTCATTTCCTATGCTCTCCTTCACCTCCCATCAAGCAGAGAGACAGAAACATGCTTTTCTACCACGCCGCCACCTTTAGAGAGCGCGCGGTGAGGAACACCCAGCCTCAGGACACCGCCCTCGTGAAGCCCTCCAGGAGCAGGTCGTGGCCGCCCTGCTGAGGGACACAGCCCAGCCCCCAGCCAAGCCCTCTCNAGCCCCAGACAAAGTCCCATTTAGAGGTCCCTCAGGTAATCTGCTCAGCCTGTGAAAGCCACATACATCACCTGAGCCAGGCAACTGGGTGCTAGTGACAGATTCTCTCCTCTGGAGTACAAAAGGCCAAGCTCTGTTTACGCCTTTCAGCCGTGTTTACACTGCTCCCAGTAATCTAGTGTCAGGTTAGCCCTAATCTGTTTTTAAATACTTATGTAAACATCTCCTTCCACCAGCAAATCTGGATTAGTTTTGCATCATTTCCTGGGACATGTGGAGTGACCTTGCTCTGACCTGCCTGGATGCTTTCAGGCACAGCTTCCCAAAGCAGGCACAGCTTCCCCTGCCCCGGCCACAGTTTACCCCACAAACAGGGCCAGGGCTTTTCTTCAGAGCAAAAGTGCAAACAGAAAATTAACACAGAGAGTGCTTCTTTTACCCCAAACCTCTGAATGACTCCTGCAAGCTAAAAGACACACCAAAAAACACCCCCTCCATGTGGGCAGTTGCAAATTAACCTTTGATGGCAGGATCTGATAAACGGAGTATTGCTGCAGGTATTCCAGATGGAGAGGGGGAAGAAAAGGAGTTCTGTTATCAGAATCTTTAATTCATGGTTTTTCTAATTATATCTTTTAAGGTAAAAAGCCAACCCAGAAGCAGTGCCATGAAAGGGATAAAGTTACATGCAATTACCTACAATAAAATGGGCCTTCTTGCAATAGTTCCACTTCCAGTATCCATCTAGATTTTCTTCAAGGATGTTTAGCAAAGATCTCACATGACTTTTAAACACACACCGAGGTATTGAGAGTATAACCAACACATCCATGACATGTTTAAAACATGCCAGACTGGAAATTGAAGTGATTCAACCTGTGCTGCTCACCCACAGTAACACACACCAGGGCTCTGGAGATTTGTTTTTCATGTGTCCATACATCCTAAAGGCAAAATATTCCTCAGATATGTAATTTTTTTTTTTTACCTTAGTCAAGGGCCTGCAAATGAATCTCCCGCTCCCCCAAACCATCTTCTGAGTGAGAGAAACTTTTGGCTCCTATCAGAGCACCGGTTGCTGTGATTACTGTGGCTCAAAGAAGTCCCTTTCTATTTAGAAAAAAAGCAGTTTGACACAAGTTTCCCATTTCCAATCACCATTCAGCCTAAACTGTAGCAGCAATGCTAAATCCAGACAATAACTTAGTTCAGGCAGAGGCTTTCAGAGCTTGAGGCTGCTGACTCACAAATCCATCAGCATGGATTTCACATTTGCTGTGCGTTGTGTGGGCAATCCTGATGCTCCTGGAAGGATGCAAGAAAGAGGCATGAGGATGCCCCAGTCCTGCTCAGGCTTATCCTACTGCCTCAAGAGGCTGGGGAAAGAACAGGAAACTCCTTAAAAGTCAGTGTCACAGGAAGGGGAATGTGCTGCCTCAGTGCTGGGCACCAAATGACTTCACTCACTCAGGTCCAGTTCTTCCACCTTTGGAGTCACATCAAGGGTTGTGGTGAAACTATAAATCAAACTGAAAGTGTTTCAGAGGCCTCAGACATTTGGGGCAGCACGTCACTGACACCAGTATTGAGTGAGATTTAGGCCTTTTTCAACAGTACAAACTGGGCACAAGAAAGGTTTGGGTTTTAGGGCAGAAAACAGAACCTCACCAGAGGTAGGAGGAAAAGCACACTGGACTACACCTCACCACCAGCCACAACACACAGGGACTGCCTTTCAGTGAGCATCTAGAAAGCCAATGCCCACAAACACCCTCCCTACATCTCTGGCACAAACCATTTAATTTGGATGGGAAGTCCTGGGGACTTTCCTGGGAGACAGCTGCAGCTCCGCCGCTCGCATTCATCTCAGAAGCCCTGACAACAAGACATAAATACTGCAATTGTTGCTCTGATGCCCCAATTTCACTTCTGGGATCCACAGCTTGTCTTGGTTGAGGTTTCATTTCCCCCAAGGAAGGCCAGTCCAAGAGCAGAGTTGTCAGCAGTAGATCACTTAACCTCACTGCAGTTCCCCGGAGGACCACTGCTCACATCCCCTGTTAGTTAATGAGCTAAAAAATGAATTATTGGAGCGGTCAGCAATAAGCAGGAAGAGGAGGCACAGTGTTTCATTTCAGCCAGCACTGACATACCTTTAAATAAATCAACTGAACAAGAGTATGAGGAAGTGTGAGGAAGAGCAACTCATCAGGAGAAAGACACTGAACCAGTCCCTAAAATAAAGGCTGGTAAACATTTCCCTCTTTTCCTCCCTTAATTGTAGTCCTGGCAATTCTAAATGACCCTCTCCATACCAGACACTTCCAGCTGTAGCTGTCAAAGCCAAACCAAGACTCCTTCAGTGAACTTTCAACAATGGAAGTCTCAAGACCCCATTAAAGCAAGATCTTCCTGTGCTCAGATGGTCCCAGTGACACCAAACACTAGAGAAGGTCTGAGCTGCCTCTTCCTCATATGCACTAAAATCAATAGATTATAAGCTCCTAAATAAACTTAGGGAAATGAACAACAGAGCTCTAAGGTCAGACTTTCTTTGAGCCTTTTCTCTCTAAAGATCTGCATTCAAACCCTGATTTGTATGTGCTGCTACAGATTCCCAGCCTCACTGGTTACACAAGGGGCAAATCCAGCAGAGATCACTGGAAAACACTCTGCAGGAATGAATGAGTCACTGATCTTGCCCAAAAAGTGCCACCAAGCCCTCTGCTCTTGCAGGAGTCTCCATCACTAGTGAAGCCCAAGAACACACAGTGGTGTGAGTAACAAAATCCCTGCTGCAGCAGCAATACAGTACATAGGTAAGAGGTTATGAGAAACAGATAAAAATTTCAGTTCTCGGTTTATTTTGATCTAATTAGGTGCTTGCTTCTCAAGATAATGTCCAATTATTTAAATTACTCTGCCAGCCACATCACATCATTATTAATGTGGAAACATAAATACTGGGCACTGGAAGGGGGGAGGGTAAGCAGGGAGCATCAGAGAAGAGAAAAAGCAGATTTGCTCCGAGCACAGCCTCGCTCCAGGAGCTGCACTGTGTTCCCCAGCTGTGGGTTTGCACTGGAGATGCTCCTTGAGGAGCCCACACCCTACACAGCTCAGCCCCATCGTGTGGGCTTTCCATTGGGTTTTCCACCCTTCAAATCCCCATCAGAAGCCTCATCCTGTTGGCATCCACTCTCCATCCCGACTCCTCCTCGCTCCCCTTCACCACCTCCACTTGCCCCTCACACATATTTGGTGGAGTGACACCAGGAGGCAAACACGAAGAGGATGTGCAGGGTGGGGAGGAAAATGTCGTGTTCATACAGTGACCCAGAACTGCCTGAGTAGGCAACAGCACGTGGCTGGAGAGCCTGGGAGCTCGCCATCAGAATCCCACAGCTCTGGAGCAAGAGCTGCCTTGCTCTTACCAAAGCATGACTGAAAGGATGACTAAAATGTCGTGTCGCTCGCTCATTATCAGAGTTACTCACCACTTGTTAAAAAGCTGGATCGAATTCTGAAGGCTAAATTAGAAAGACAGTGGACAGCAGGTATTTACCATGGCACAGCACTGATTTCCCACCACCAGAAATACCGAGCAGGCTTCTCACAGGCATTTTGAAGTGAAGTTTTATCCTCCACACCTCTGACAACACTGAAAAGCACCTGAGTTTTTTTTTTAATCTTTTCTTCTCTCTTGCTAAAGGAACTAATTCTGTAAGAGAGGAGGCCTCTCAGTGGTATCTCCATGGTCGCTGTGCAGGTGCTGTTGCCATTTCTGGTTGCTCACTGAAGTACAACCCTTTAACGCCGTGGTAACCTGGCCAGCTCAGCAAGAGCTCTGCCAAATTTCCTCTCCTGTTGGCCAGCTGACAAGGTTAATGTGTCTCTTCCAAGAAAATGAAGTAAATCTAACCCACTGCACCTCCCAAACTCCTGGAAGAGCCCCAGGATGTGTCATTAGCTTCGTGGTCCAGCATGCAAGGAGCACACATCACCTAATGACCGGTGCTGGGCAGCTGGATGTGCCGGGGCTTCCTGATTAAACAACCCCCTCTGTGATGATCCCAATAAATGGCACTGCTTTGGATAGAGCTGGTGATGCAGTGTTGGGATGAGTAAAAGGAAAACATCGGGAAGGGGGGGCGGGGGGAGGTGATTGAAACGTTGGGGAAAGGCTCACGATGCTTTTAATTGCAACAGCGAAAAGGGGGGAGAAGAAGAAGAGGGCGAGAAGAAAGGGGCTAGCAGCAAGGAATTTCCAAAGTGCCTTCCTGCCCCGAGCAAAGCAGGAACTGGGAGGAGAGGCATGGAAGAGGAGCTGGGAACAATATGCTGAGAAAACACAGGGGCTTCCTCTCTCTCTGCAGGAGAAGACCCCTCTGCTGCATTGCAAAGGCAGCGCTGAGCAGCTGAGCGGCTCCGCGCCCGCATGCCTGCTCCGCCCGGCCGCGTTGCTAAGGGGGAAGGCACAAGCCCACCGGGAATAGCCAGGTCCCTGGCAAACAAGAGGGCTCCAGACAGCAAACAAAGACCGATGGGTATTTATTCCTTAATTACGGAAAGCTTTGAAGGAACAGGCCCACTGTAAATCCCGCCCGCAGAGGGAATGGACTGCGATTTATGTGTGCCGGGGCAAAGAGGAAATAAATATCTCTCTGGCTCCTGATCAATATTATGAGTGTTTTGCCAACCTACAGGGTGTTTTATGAGCTGTAAGGACAGAAAGGGATCATTAATAATTAAATAAAGTCAACCTATTAAGCTTATTACTTCTTACAAGTTAAACATCCCTGACGGACGAAGGGCAGCCCCACAGGAAAGCTGCGGATCAGCCAGCCCGTGTCTTGCCTTGGACTCTGGTCCAGGGCTGTCTCCAGTGAGCAGTGTGGTAACCCTGCCTGGAAATGATTTAGTTACTGTCTGATGGGCAACTTATCTGCCTCAGGGCTGTCTTCAAGCCACTCTTCAAATTTTTGTCCAGGAAACAGACAATTCACTGCTGCTAAACCGTGCCAAGTTCAGGCTGTTCTACCCTCGGTCCTTTTCAACCAAACCAAAAGGCACAAACTCTTGGAAGTGTTCAAGGCCAGGCTCTGAGCAGCCAGGTCTAGTGGAAGGTGTTCCTGCCCATGGCAGGAGGTTGGAACGAGATGGTCTTCACGGTCCTTTCCAAGGCACAGCATTCCAGCATGCTGTGAAATTAAGGCTGTTTCCCACCAGCAGCACCTCGCACTGCCAGGGACTCGCTTCCCAAAGCCCCCAGCTCTGCACCGTCTCCACCATTAGCTCTCCTATTCAATTTTCCAGTTTTCCTTTCATAGCTGTGTGTTTCAGGGGGAAAAAAAAAGCCCTGCTGTGCGTGAGGGACAGAGATCACTCGTTTGTGCAGAGCTCCATGTGCTTCTCAAATTAATCACGTCTTGCATGACACCAACCTGGACCATCGTTATTCGGATTCGGTGGAGCTTCTCCACCTTTTTCCCTCTCTCCTGACAGCATTCCCCTGCACAGGGCTCCAAAACAGCTGCTATTTCTGCACTTGGAGGTTACCCCTCCGTGCAGCAACCAGCACCTCTCCTTTAAGTGTTAATACACCTGCAGGATTTATCACTGCTCAACATTAACGACCAGCTCGGCCGAGACATCAAGGTTTAGTGACTTCAGGCTTTTCAGATAAATACTCTGCAATTGTGGGCTCTGATTTATCACAGAAAATTGCAGCCAACTTCTGTTTTCATTGCACGACACTCCATCTAATAATTTTTTAAGGTTTACTCGATATAGTATATCACACCTGAGGTTTACTCCACATAAACTTAAGCAGAAACCGTGTGACATAAACAGCAGGGGATACCGTGGGTACTAAGATAAGGCTTATTAAGTTGGGAATAAAGATCCTAAGGGTGACAAGTCTAAGCCCTGCAAGCTGGTTAAGTCTTTTCTCAATAACAATCCAGGTTTTTAATTTGTTCCGTACAACTGTGTGAAACGGAAACAGTCCCTAGAGATTTAACAAAAAACCTTGAAGAATGCCACATGTTGTTCTTTTCCTCTAACCCCAAAAGCCCCAGAATTTTTTGAACTAGCATTGTCAGAGATATTTCAGAGGGAAGAAAGAACCCTAAGGATGTAGAACTCACCACTGCCCTGAGGAGACCACAAAGACAATCAGAGGGCTGGAGCACCTCTGCTATGAGGAAAGGCTGACAGGATTGGGAATGTTGAGCCTGGAGAAGGGAAGGCCCAGGGGAGACCCAGTTGTGGCCTTGCATACCTGAAGGGAGTCAACAACAAAAATGGGGAGAGCCAAAGGTCTCGAGTGCCAGGACAAGAGAGGGAGTGGGTTTAAACTGCCAGAGGGCAGGGTTAGATGGGATACTGGGAAGAAATTCCTCCCTGTGAGGGGGTGAGGCCCTGGCACAGGGTGCCCAGAGAAGCTGAGGCTGCCCCTGGATCTCTGGCAGTGTCCAAGGCCAGGCTGGACATTGGGGCTTGGGGTAACCTGTGACAGTGGGAGGTGTCCCTGCCATGGCAGGGAGTGAGACTGGATGAGCTTTAAGATCTTTTCCATTCCAAACCATTCTGTGATTTTAAACACGTAGCTCAGTGAAAATAATTTAAAAAGCACTGTGAAGAGTGGAGGAAGATGGATTTCTGCTAAGGAAGGACTTTATGAGAGTCTGAAATGCAAAAGCCATGAACAACAAACAACTCTCTTGCACTCACCCTCTGCTGACCAACAGGAAAGCTCCTGAGTTCAGGATCTGATTCCTTTTACGTGCTGGCACATCAGTATCTAGGTAAACATCCATGCAAAATTTAACCCAACACATATCACTCTGCTGGCCACCAGAAAGAAAAGGCTGATAAATGAGTTATCACTGTGTGGTTCCTAGACACACAAGTGAACTTGCTTCTGTTTCTTGGGTGGTCAACTTCAACCCTTGGGCACTCCCCAAATATCACCTAAAAAAGCCAGAAGATACAACAGTTGCATGGAAATGCTGAAACCAAGGAGTATATTTGCTTCTTGCCTGTTTTCAGGAATAAATATATATATATATATGCAGGGAACAGTAATTGGAAACGTGCACCTAACGCATTTCATTACTCACATTATGGTGTGTAACCATACTTAACCCCATGTCTTAAGTGTATAAATCAAACTGCATTGTGCCAGTACCTAAACACAGACTGGAAATTTCAATTTGATATACAGTCACTCGGCTTAGAAGATCCCATTAATTCCCAATTTGTTAACACTAATTTTCTCCCACAGCAAGGCTGTGCTTAACACAGTAGTGTTTTAGGTAGAGCTCAGGAAATATATATATATATATATATATTTTTAAGTGGTGGTGGTGGGGGAAATATGAAAATTCCCTTCTCAAAGGTGGCAGATGGGAGGGAGGCAGCTGAGTGGGGTGGTCCATCCCTGAGTAATGTGGTGTGGAGCGGGGCTGTGCTCTCCCTGTGCTGTGCCCATCAGGGATACCACAACAGTCACTGATGTGAGCTGCTGTAGAATGGATCCCACTGCAAACA
This sequence comes from Lanius collurio, assembly GCA_020086605.1. Classification (NCBI taxonomy): domain Eukaryota; kingdom Metazoa; phylum Chordata; class Aves; order Passeriformes; family Laniidae; genus Lanius; species Lanius collurio. The sequence continues at coordinate 4,598,298 of JACBWW010000047.1, forward strand.
CACGAGGGAAGAGAAATGGAGCTTTCCCTCTGCTCGCCCTGCTGGAAAGTGGAGGAGCAGCACAACTGTGAGTGCCTTATAAATAACGAGTGGGGGGGCAAAAAAAAACCCCTCCAAGGGGGCTGACAAACTTCCAGAACGAGATCTCAAATGAGAGCTTGCTTGAGGCTTCCATCATAGAATCAATAAGGTGGGAAAGGACCTCTGAGATCATCGAGTCCAACTGATGCAAAATGGAAAAAACATGTTGTGGGCTCCAGGAGAAGCCAATCTTTACCTGAGGATCAAAACCTGGAAGAGGATGGTTTAATTGCAACACCTCAAAAAGACCTTCAGAAATGTTTCTTGATCCTTTGTTAACAGTAGCTCCTACAGTTTGGTTTGCAAGGAAAAACAAAAGTCCTTTCAGGGGGCTTTAATTGTGTCTTAATTCCAGGAGAAGCAGTAAGATGATGCTCTTTGGAGTATTTGGGGAAAAAGCACCCTCCAACCATTACACTGAATTTATGTAAGACATAAAAGAGAAAATACAAGTAATAAACGTTGTATTTGAGCACAGACTCTGAAGAAAAACACATTTGGAGCAGCAAGCAAATAAAACCAACTGCTTGCTCTGCAGGAGTCAGCAGTGGGAGGCAGGAGAGTCTGCAGGGGAAGATCCAAGGGCTGGGAAGCAGCTGGACCCTCCCTGTGGGCAGCATTTCTGGGACCCACCTTCTAAAGATGCTGCAGGGACCTCTCTGCTGTCCAGCTCTTCCCAAGTGACTTGGAGCTCTCCCTTCTGCTCCCCTCGCCCTCTGATGTCTCCTCAGTTGCAATTCAAATATCACAGACTCCCTAAGTTTGGGAAAGGCCCCCCAGATCAAGTCCAGCCTTCAAGCAAACACCACTGTGCCCAAGGCACTGAGTACTGTGTCCCCTCATTCCATGAACACCTCCAGGGATGGTGACTCCTCCACCTCCCTGGGCAGCCCCTTCCTATGCAGAACCACTCCTTCAGTGAAGGAATTTCCCTGATATCCAACCTGAACCATCCCACTGATGCCAAGGACTCTGAAGGAATTGCCAATGCCACTGGACTCTTCCATTAGCCTCATTTATCAATGGCTATTTTTTTTTAGGAAAAAGAACGTCTTTTTTTGGCAAGTTAGCCCTCCCAAAGTATTCCTTCTGTTCAGCAAATGATGGGGCTTCCCTCTACCTCTGTTTAAGTGGGCTGCAGGTGTTTGATGCCCTTCTCAAACCATAAATCAAGAAAGACAGTTGGTAGACCTGCTTCTGGAAAAGCCAAGTGGATGAAGAATTTCCTCAGAGTAAAAAGAGATGAAGACTTGAGAATCCTCAGTAGTTAACACCCAGAGAAATCCACGAGGTTCCTTTGCCTAAAAACTGAAATCTCAATGCTTTTTTATTTTTTTGGTTTGTGTATTTCCAACAATGGGATGTGCAACACTGGGGTTGCCCATATGTGCCCCAAAACAGTGGGATTAGAGATGGATGTGGCTTTCAGAAGACATGGAAGTGCTCAGGTCCTGCTGAGGCTTTTCCAATGGTGCACCTCTGCCTGTTAATCACTTGCAAAGCTTTGGGCTTTTCTGATTTACAAGCCATAAGGTGGATGTTTGACAGTGGGAAAACCTGACAGCAAAGAAAATCTGCATTGGGGACAGCTGCCAAAGTGACAGCAAGTTCCACTTCCAGAGCGACTCAGAAAGAGCTGTGCAGGGATTTAAAAGATGAATTAAAGCCAGAATTGAGGAATTAAAGCCTCTTGCCCAAGTGTTCTTGGTGCATAAGTGCTCTCTCTCTCTCTCCCAGCTACTTCCCTGCAAATCCCTCTTCGGGCCACATTTGGAAATTATTAAAAAAAGATAAAATATCCCTAATCTGTTACCAATTAGAAGGAACATGTGAATATTATTTTCTAATTTGTGACTCAATCTTAAAAGCGAACTCGCTGAAATAATTACATTGCCTCCTGAATATTCCTATTGTGCTCCTGAAAAAAAAAAAGAACAGTGGGTATGTCCTCTCCTGCCCAAGGTGCCCTGGGGCTGAATGTATCAACAAGAACCATCAAAGCCCTGGACCTGGACTGCCAACAAACTGTAATTTCTGCTCCCTGGCAGCCCAGGGGTTTGTCACAGGGAATCACTCCCTCCTAATGGTCTTTGGGCAACTCGGGTTTGTGGCAAGGAGGGATGAGCCAAGGAGGCCCAAGGTGAGTGGCAAGCACAAGGTGTCCAAGCTGTGCCACTGCACAAGTGACCCCTTCCAGCTGTACGAGCTCTAAGCCAGGATTTATGAGAGCAGCAAGGGAGACTTCTTTGTAAAACCCAGACGTGGCACGACTTGAGTGAGTAACTCCTGAAAATTGGTAATTTCCTGGTGGTTAGCAGGAGAAGGCCCACCAATGGGGAAGCAGAGGCTGCTAATAAATTTATAGTGCGTTATATGCCAATTAGACCCCCTCAGCCCTTCAAGAGGCAGCACCACCAATCAGGTTATCATTCCACAAATGTACTCTTTAGGGCTGAGCTCATCACAAATCAATCCTGCATTTCAAGTGCAATTTTCATTAGCGTTGCCCGGGACTGCACTGGTGAAACAATGCAGGCAGGTATTTCCCTTCTGCCCTCTGAGCACCCTTCCCCAATGCCCTGTGCACAGCTATTTGCTCCTCCTCGTGCACAGCCACGGCTCAACTTCAAATGGTAAATAAGCATTTGGAATAGCACATTCATCCTGCATCACACCCGATTTATGGCACACGTCACACGCGGGAGTTTCGCCGTCACTCGCAGTCGTGACCCCCGTGATAAAATGTCATCCCTGTACCTGACCATGCACCATGCAAGGCTCTGTCCATACCAGGAGGCAGCAGCTCCCTCAGCTTCCCACCTCGTGACATCCACAAGTGCCAAAACACCCGGTGCTGCTCCTTTGGGAATTCAGAAGAAGGGAAAAATACAGCAATAACTACTCTGTATGGTTTAGCATCTGCTTTAAACCTCTGGTCACAGCTTCAATCACAGCTTTTAGTCTGTGCAAGCAACGTTGCATTTTGCATGCTCTTCTTTGCTTCATTTTTTGCTGAACAAGGCCAGAAACAGCCTTTAGTAACACCTATGGCAGCACGGAGATGCCTCCTGGTCAGGAACACAGGACAACCTGAGCCACCAGGGATGCATTTTCCTTTTCTTTTCCATCTCAAGCCAGGTACAGACCTTGGAAAAGCACATCTGGAAACCTGTCAGAGAGTATGCTGAGCTGGAAGGGACCCCACAGGAATCATCAGTCCAACACCTGGCCCTGCATGGACACCCCAAAAATCCCACCCCGTGCATCCCTGACAGCGCTGTCCAAACGTTCCTTGACTCTGGCAGCCTCAGGGCCGTGACCAACCCAACCTGACCCAACCCTAAGGTGGGGTTACAAATGTAATGTCCATGTTAGGTGGACTTAAGGAACAGGGACCTCTCAGTGCAAGAATTCCCAAAGCAACCTTCACTTCCCTGCTTCCCAGCCAGGTAAGCTCCTTTCGAGTCACCATAGGACCAAATTTTACTTCCTAAACTGCCCCTGCCCCCATTGATTTTAAATTTTATGGAGTCTCTTCACAAAAAAACCACAACGTAGGAAGAGCAGTGCCTGATGCCTCAAGCCTCGGGGCTGTCACCTGCATCTTATTTCTACTTAACCTCTTAAATAACATTGGAATTCACTTTGTCCCCTGATGGGCGCCGTAATGAGAACCTCCTGTCAATCACAGCTCCATTAGCCGGGACAGACTTTCACTTCCTGAAACAATTTATTGGATTCCCAGAAGCGAATGGGCCTTGCTCCTTTTGAGCTGGGTTTTTTTGGGGAGCTATTCAGCGGGAGCGGGTGTCCCTTCTGTCCCTGCTGAGCAGGGCATTGTTCCCCCCGTTGGCTCATGGAAACGGCTTCCTGAGCTGACCCACCTCTCCTTGTCCCGGCCAGGCCGAGTGTTTGCCAAAAACTTCTTTGGGCTGCTCAGTTCACCGGCGCAACACAAAACCCACCAGCTGTTTCCAGCCACTGGGGCAGGGGGAGAAGCCAATCCTGCTGTTAACCCCTTCCCAACAAAACCCCGGAGAGCTGGAGCCCATCATGGCCGGGGCAGAGAGCGCGACTCCGCAGGAGCTCCCTCTGCCTCGGGAAAGCAGGATCTGCTCTCATTTAAGCATGAAACTAAAGGCAATTTTGTTTTCCTCTTCCTCTCTCTTGGTTACAACTCAAATTGCAGCTTGAAGAAAAAAATCTTACTAATAGAGGCTAAAACCACTTTGGTTGGAACATTATCTCGAGAGGAGAATTTTCATTTCCCCAAGTGTGTGCAGTCCTTATGAGGTTCATTTGCAATGAGTCTCTCTGTTTTGATGAGATAATAAAATGCATTTTATTTAAAAATATCTCCATTTCCAACCCCCTCCCTCCCCCCAAGGAATTTAAATGGTCAGTTAATCTTTCTGCTTCAGAAACAACCCACTGAGTAAATAAGAGGGCTCAAGATTATATAAACCAACATTTTTTCCTATTCTAACACTGGTCTCGAAGACTGAAATACAGATGTACCTGGGCATTGGCTGTGTGCCTTTTTAGTATAAATCAGTTTAACTTTTAGCCTGGGAAAGGGGAAAAAAAAAGGAAACAAGATGATAGTTATCTCCAGCCTTCTGTGATTCTCCAGTCAATAGTAAATGGGGGGACTCGTTAGTGCCATAGTGATCCAATCAGGATGAAATTATGCAGTCATGTAAGAAATAATATCTATTAGGCTAATTTAATCAACGAATACTTTACAGATGAATTAGAATGCAGGATCCAATTATTTCAAACATTTGGACTGTCAGCCGCTGTGTTTTTGAAGCGGTGGAAGGGGAGAGAAAAGGAAGGTTTAAAGATCCTTTTAAGACGAGCGTGGCTGGGCTGTGTTTGTGGCAGGAGAGCTTAAAACAGCAGAAGAACTGACAACCACAATCAGCACCTGGAGTGGCTCCAAGGGCTGGAGCTGGGCTGGCTCCTGGGGCACCTTCCTCTGGGATATTGGTGTGGACAGCTTGATCTGCTCTTTGTGCTGGCTGATGGTGACTGTCTCAAGTCCTGGTGATTTCCCCTCGCCAGCCACCCTTTCCAAGGAAGGCTGAAGCTCTAATCACAATGGGTCTTTTGTTCCTGGGAAGATGTGCCCCTGGGTTGGTGCACAACACAGCTCCCTGAGTTACACCTGGCATTGGTTCCTCTTGGAAAAACAAGAGGTTGCTTTATGGCACCGTGCAAAGAGCAATGGGACAGGCAGAGCTACTGCCAGAGGGGGAAATCAGGTTAAAACAGGGCTCAAAAAGGAGGGGACAAAACTGGGGGCTGTGAGTACACAAACCATGATCCAGCCTGACTCAACATCTGCTCTGCTGATGCCCTGTCAAACCATGAGAGGATCCTGAAGCCTGCCAGAAAACCATCATTCCTCCACCAAGGAGACTTCAGGATTGGCTCTTTGCTACAGAATAAAGGCACAGGAAACCCCACATCCACTGCTCCTCTGTGGAGAATTTTCTCCCCAGTCCACTGGAACTGCTGTTTCATAAAGAAACCAGAGCAGCCACCCTCTGCATTTTGAGTAACAGAATGGTTTGGATTGGGAGAGACCTTCAAGACCATCTCATTCCAACCCCTCTGCCATGGGCAGGGACTCCTTCCACCATCCCAGGTTGCTCAGAGCCTCATGGAACATCTCACACACACGTCCAGCTTCATCACACAGGGCCTGCTCATCCCATTTACCATCAAAGCAGTTATTGCAAGACCTGAAAATGGCAAAGGTGCACATTCAGCACAAAAGTGACATTTTTTTCTCCTCTCACATCATTACCTGTAAGCAAGGCTACAAGAAAGGGATGAATACTTTAACCACGTAGAGTATCTTCCATAAAGAGCTGAAGGAGCTTCACAACGAAGCTTAAACTCAAAAAATTCAGTTCACTCTCTGGGCTTCAGCCTTTTTTTTTTGTCTATTTGGGTGGTATCAGGCAGAACAGAGCAAAGCTGGTGCCTGCTGCAGAGTGTGGATGCCCCACTGCTCCAGAAGGTCTGTGCTGCGATTCCCAGCGTACCTGTGATCCAAACATCCTTCTGCCCTGTCATCTGGAGTGGTAAATGGTCTCTCTGGCTTATTTAAACACTTAATGCTCTTCTGATGCCCAAATTATGCCTGTTTGCCATGATGGATTAGCACAGAATACAGCAAGTGACGATATCCTGCAATCTGCAGAATATCAAATTTTGATTACTTCAGGAGGAAAAAGTAAAGTTATAAGCAAGCTGATTGATAAGGAGCAGAGGAATACTTCATGTGGTGGCTCTTTGGGAGCCTTGATGGATGAATGCTTGGCAGGACTGTGATGAGTCCCCACAGAAGAGGAGATTTAAGGTATTTATTGCTCAAATAAAACAAAACCAAGTGACACGGGTAGGTGAGGTAGCACCGTGTGATTACAATCTGCTGATCAAGACCAAGTGGAATTCCTATTTTTTTTCAGAGCAAAAAACCAAACTAATTCTCCAGCCTGCCTACAGAACACTGATGGTTATTTTGGGAATTCTGGATGCTGGCTTTCTTCAGCGAGGAATGGGATTGTCCTAGAGTCAGGAGTTTGTGGTGGTCTCCTCTAGTTAATGCTGGCAGTTGTTCTACTTTAGGGTGGCAAATTAGCAGTACCTTTTTAAGATAAAACTATAATATTTATACTTTTATATGTCTGTCTATCTATCTATCTATCTCACAAAGCTATAATATAGATATTATATATAAAGTTGGACTTGATAATCTTGGAGGTCTTTCCCAACCTTCACAATCACATGATTCTCCCTCTCTCTACATCCATAAACACACATCCCCTGGGCCCCACTCCCTTCCAGCAGCAGCTTTTCCAGCTGTGAGACAGAGGATTTCCCAAAGGAGCACTCCTAGCATGGTGCAGGCACTGCATTTTGCTCCCCAGCAAGGGGTAGGGAGAGCTCCTCTGAAGGGATGAACTGCTCTCTCCTCAATTACAAATCTCTCTCGTTTGGGGCTTGCACAGCAATAACACATCAACAATCTCCTTGTGCTGCCAGAGGCAGGGGTGACCCCTCCACTCTGGAACAGTTGCTGAGCTGAGTCTTTGTGAAAATCCCCAAAGCTCTCCCTGAGTGTGACAGGACTTTGTATTAAAAGCATCTTCCCCAAAACAATTCAGAGAGAGGGAACCTTCTGAGAGAGGCAAGGGAGGAAAAAAGGCCACCAGTGAAGAGCACGATGCATTTGAAGGGAGGGCTGCATGAGAAGCACCTTCTCCTTCAGAGAAGGGAGCTCACCTGAGCCCACAGCGCTGTTTTGCTATTAAAAAAGACACTTACAGTGAAGAGAACTGATTTTTTCATTTCCAGTTTACTCTTTCTGGGTGGGGTTGATGGATGTTTTGGACAGAAGGGGCTGAAAGGTGAGCCAGGATGATTAAAACAGTTGTCTTGAGCTGAGTTTGTGTATTGTGAAAAGAAGTGGGGGAGACTCCAACCAATCCATCAGCAATCCACTGCCCACAGACACAGGCACTGATTAGACACGACAGCTTTGCAACAGGTTTAAATCCAAGTGCAACAGAACTACCCTGGCTGTCTGTGTGTGCTTGGAAAAGCAGCCCAGGAGCTCCAAGGATCCTGAAGGTTTTCAGCTTTTCCAACTCCAAGAGCCAGCATGGGAACACAGTGGCTTTGGTGGCACTCCAAGGAGGATAAAGAAGATCCTGGTAGTAAAACAAAGGATGCTTCCAACTCTCAGTCTGAGAACATGATGGATTTGGAGGATTCTTTGATGTGGTATTTAAGGATCTGGGAGTGGTGGGTCAAGGCTTGCACTCAATGATCTTGGAGGGCTTTTCCAACTTTAACCATTCCATGAATCCACGACATTTTAGGTGCAAAGCATAACCCAAAGGCAGGGTGTGTATTCCCAGCTATCAAAACAGACTGCAAGAGCACACCCCAAGGATCTGCCATCTTCCCTGCAAAATGCTTGGACTTTGCAGGGCCATCACACAGCCCAAACCACTTGGCCTCTGCTAATAATGCTTAGGATGAAACTCTTAAGCTGTATCAACCCATTTTGTTTACTGTAAAATATTCTTGCACCCTGAAGAAATAGGAATTAGTGATTCTTCTGAGATGTGACCTACATGACAGACCTAGCTGGGTATTTTGCACAGCTTTTATAGTGAAAAAAGAAATTGCTGTTATTGATGTGATCCAGCAATTAAAATATTTTCCATCTGATAAACACCAAGCAGCTCCCACCAACAACAGTCAGAAGGAGCTCTATCCAATTCCTCAGCAATTGTTTTTTAGCTCCTGGCTCAGACCAGAATGGATGGAGCACTGAGAACTGCTGGGTGAGACCCCAGACCACATCTTGGTGGGCATCTGATCCCATTGCCTGTGAGCTGAGCCCCAGCACTCCCAGCAATCCTGCTCTTTGCTTTGGTCTGTCTTTTGGGAATGGCTTCTGAGGGATACAATAACCTGGCAGCCACCTCCAATCCTGCCTGGATGCTTGGAAAAAAAGCTACTGCTCCCTCAGAGATCAAGTGGGCAGCAGCCCCTTAACAGGAACTGGTCTATGAGCTACCACCACATGTCTAATTAATGACCCTGCCGGTCGCAGCTGGAAGAGCTGAGCTGGGGGTGATTAATTAAATTAGCTGGCAGAGGAAATTACAGTGGAAAAGCCAAAGTTTGATTGCTCCATAATTAACCACAGTGCAAATAATATCTGCATCTATAACTTCCAGCGATGAGATCAGAAGCCAATTGAATTTGGCACTGATTGAAGCTGTAAATATCCTGTGGTGAAAAATGATAGGTTTGTTCTGAAGGGAAAACTTACAGAAATGGACATCCAGCAGATGAGAGAGGGGAGCAGGGCACAGGGAGGAAAGAGCACTGGAATTACATCTTGATCTCAGCTGATTTCTGCAGTTTTCTGCAGTGAGAAGAGGGTTCATCGTGAAACAGGAAGAAATACTTTAAAATCTGAATGCTGTGAGATTCCTTATCAGAGCTTTGGTGACTCTGGAAAGCAAAGGCCACGGAGATCATTCCACCCCTCGCCTTGCTCCACAGTCTGTGTTCCCCAGGGGTGGGATCACTGCTTTCCTTGGGAAAGCACTGCACAGCTGAAGAAATGTCCAGTCCAAACACCTCCTCCCTGCTCCTCCATCCCCTACTCCTACTCCCAGGAGCATTTTTTTCAACTACAAGAACCCATTTTTTCCAAGAAGATCGCCTCCAAATGCCTGCAAACCCCTCCCTTCCCCCCCCCAAATCATTATCATTTCATTAAGCCCCTTAACCATCTCCTGCTACTGAAGACTCAAAACATTTCTTATAATTTTTTCCAAAATTCTCTATTTTCTCAAGTGATGGTCATGATATGTACCCACCTCAGTCCTGCAGCATGTTGGATTACTGTGAGTTTTATCCCTCTCCCACTGCTGGTGGAGGTCTGGCTTAAAGAAAGCTCAGATTTTTCAACTGTGGCCTGAAATGCAACCCTTCAAATCCCCAAGTGAGCCAAGATTTATTTCCATGCTTCTCAAACTGCTATCCAATGTACTCTTTGATAAAAACTGCATAATCCAGCAAATATTTAATTTTCATGTTTTCAAAGCAGTGAAACCAGTTTTCCTGAGTGTTGAATAAAGTGCACTATATACACATATACAATAATTTTTCATCTTTTGTGTATTTTATTTCTAGTTTCATATATTATCTTGAATTTATCAAGGATATGATATATATGCTTGATATAATATATGCTTGACCATATTATATTTTCTTGATAAATATGTAATAAAGGGAATCCACTCTGTGTGGACCAGGACCACCCCATGAACCAAATTTGTGCCTTCTCCTGCTCCAGACCAAAACACTCCTGTGGGTATTGGCACCTACTTGGCCATCAAACCCTCCTCACCAGGGCACCCCTGGTATAAAAAAAAAAATAAATTACAATTTCACAAAAAACCAGCAGCACAATACTGACTGTGAACAGACAAGTCCTGCTCTGCTTTGCCATTTCTTTCTGGAAAGCTGGGAAATCACAAAACCAGCCCCTTTTTTATGCTACTTTATTACTCCTGGCTGACAACACAACTTTTTGGGGTGCCCTGAAAGCCTTCCCTGTAAGCTGGGTTGGTTCCTGCATGTCCCATTATCGCAGTGGGATGGTCTGGCTGTAAAAAATGCAAACCAAACCTCTCTCCCCCAGGATGTCAAATGCACTTTCCTCTTTTAAAATACCACATTTGATATTGGAAGCTATTTTCCTTCCACTTCTGAGACATCCCATGTTCTCCTCTGCCTCTTACTCCACATCTTAACACTCAAACTGGTATCCAACGAGCTGCCTGGCTCCACAAAAAATGCCAATGTGGCAAAAAACACCAGCTAAAAATCAGCTCTGGACATATTTTAATTTCAGGAGTCCCAAAACTCTGTTGGAAGAGCCCTTCTCATCTCTCATTTCCCTTGGATCATTCCCACCACACATCCTGCCCATCCCTACACCTTGCCTGCTCCTTTGCACCTCCCTTCCAAACACCACAAGACCCCTTGTAAATCACACCATGTCCTTAAAAAACACATCCAAAATGCTGCTGACTGATTTTTCCCAAACAAAACTCTGCCTTTCAAAGGATCCTTCAGCTGCTGAGTTTATCCAGCCTCCAAATGAATTTTGGGGAGCCACCAGCAAAGCCCTCTTGCAAACTCCACGCTGTTGGATTGGTCTGAGGGCTGATGTGCCACAGGCAAGGGGCTCCACAAAGCCTGGCCTTTGAAAGGATGTGGCTTAGAGACCCCACAAAATAATGAAGGAATGTTCCCCTTGCCCAGTTTTAAATTCTCTCTTGGCTTTAAGGAACTTGTCCTGCAGCCAACAGCCCAGAAATGAGGCTGGTGAACTCCTGGGAGTGGGAAGTGCCTGCACAGCACCTGGGCAGGGGCTGAACTCTGCCCACATTCCCCATCCCTGCATGCAGGTGGAGCCTGCAAAGTGCAGATTCACAGGAAATCCTGGCCTTGTCCCAAAGGATGGCAGACAAAGCAAATGCTGACCTATCCACAGCTGAAGGCAGAGCTGGGAGAGCCTACACCAACCCAAACAGGAGTTCCAGCACTCAAAACTGCAACTGCAGCAGTATTTCAAATAAGAACATCTATTTTAAACGCTATTTTAAATAATCATATTGTTTTAAGTAAGGATATTTTAACTTTTCTCCTTGACTGGAAGTCTGAACAAGTAATCCCAATTAATTTTTGTAGCTGTTTTTTTTTTCCTCCATTTTGCCTGAATGCAACAGGTGAATCCAAGCAAGCTCAGCATCTATTTAAGTCTGGTCTGAGCTGTGGGAGGACAAGTGACCAAAGCAGATCTGATCTGGAAAGGCTCAGATGAGCACACACACGTCACTAGCAAACTATCAGAGCTGCCAATTTTGGCTTCTTGAGATGAAAAAGTAAAAAAGGCACCTTCTGGATATAATTTTTTGTAAGAAATCCTTCAGTTTTAGCACACAGTGCCACAATCTTGTTCTTCCCACTTGCAGAGGAGTTTTACCAGCATCCCTGGGGTTGTGATTTAATTGTGAGTGCACCTCAGTCTCCCAAACCTGGCTGGTGCTGCAGACAAGTGAAAATACAATAAAAACACCCCTTTGGAAATTCTGACCTGGATGAAACCGGGGAAATGTAAATTTTTTGGAGGAAAGGCAAAGTTAGCTGGAAGATTTCTAGGCCATGACATAATCACCTGTTCAGCACTAAGACTTTCTGAAGTCTGAGCACACCTTCTGAGGCTCACCAATTACCAAGACACGGCTTCTTCTCGCTCCCCAAATCCTCACACAGAAAAGGGCTCAGCGACAGGACTTTGCTCTGTCTGCACAATCTGGTTAATAGGCACTGGAAGGATTTAACCTCCCTCTAATTCCTGCCTCCCACCCCTCACCTGTGCTCCCCTCAGCACATTTTCACCTGCTGTTTAATTGCTTCAGTGCTGCTCTGATTTCCTCCGGTCACTTCTCTCTGCCAGGGTTTGCTGCTGTCCCCCACTCCAGCACCCACACATGGAAAAATCCAGCTGGAAGAGCATTATCCCTGACAAAAAGAGAGCATTTGAGAGCTGTGGGGAACCTGCATTTGGGCTGCTGTGTATATCAAGTTTCAGTCCAGTCAAAAGCCAGCACCATCTTTTCACTGCTGCCCTTTTCATTTAGTTATCTTACTGAAGTCTTATCTCCCCAGTCCCTTGCCATAGGCTACCAGCTTCCTGCAGAGCCAGAAACAAAGCTCAGTCTTAAACAAAGAGGGGAAAAAAGGGAAAAAAGCACAAAAGAAAGTTGGTCACAGTTACTGTTAGGGAGCCCTGCGGGTTCTGTAGCCAGGACCAAAGCGAGGGGCTGCTGCTGCTTCTGTGCCTCGTGTCACCGGCCAGCAAAGCCACCAGGAGCATGGAGAGGCACTGCCTGCCTTCAAAGCATCCCCACCACTGCCTTCAGCCACACTGCTGTCCCAGCAGCTGAAACAGATCCATCCCAACAGCTGGAATGGGCAAAAAAACCCCACGGGAGGAGGAAGGATCCCAGCCACCATCACTGGGGACAGCCACCAAGAGCTTGGGGGGCACAGCCTGCCTGGGACATCCCAGCCAGGGAAAAGGCAGGCCTGGGGAGCAGTCCCAGCCTCTCAGCCCATCCTTGTGTTTAAGCACCACCAGTTTATGCAGGAAATGCAGAAAGAGTAAAAGGGATTTATGCAACAAAGCTCTGAGTTATATAGCTCAAAGCTATGATTTGAGTTCAGGACTCAAACAAGGAGGATTTTGGGGGAAAAGAGTGTTTATAAATTGATAATCAGCAGCAGAAAAAGTGAGGGTTTTTTTGTTTGTTTGTTTGCTGGAATAAGAACCAGTCTGGTGGGTGAGTGCCTGTCCTGAAGGTCTCAAACCCCTTTAGGATCCTGACTTCAAACTCAACTTTTGGTTTACATATGGGCTGATCATTTCTCTTTTTGTATTAGTTCCCTCCCCAACACCTACTAGAGCCAGAGAGATTTGAAGACCAGTGTGTTTCCACATCTGCTTGGCCAAAAGCTACTTGAAAAGGGCAACTCAGAGCTCACCAACAGAGAGAAAACCATCACTGTGTTTATCAGAAACTGCTTGGGCCAGTGTGCAACTACAGCAGAGGCATGGAAGGGCTAATTAGAACAAAATTTAGCACAAACCAGGAGTGAACTGGCATGGCAGCCACGTCCAGAATGCAATTTGAATTAGGTTTGGTTCCACTGCCTGGGGGAGACCTGGCATGCAGAGAGGCAGATGTGACCTCAGGGCAGGAGGAATGAAAGGAACAGGTTAAACATCAACTACACAGAAAAGCTGCAAATAAAAAGAAAATATTTTGCTTAAGATTTCTTTCTTACAGAATAGGTATCTTTCAATCTGCTGGATATTTCCCCAAGTACTTGACTCACAGCACTTCCTAAAATGCTCACAGAGGAGACTTTGGATCTGACTCAGGCACCTGATAATAGCTGATGCTTGGCACTGGGAATTTTTTAACTCAATGGCTTTATTTTGGAATATTATTATTATTATTATTTACTATTATTATTATTACTATTACTATTATTACTACTACTACTCTAAGTTTCAGCCTTGCAAACAGTTGACTTTCAAGAACAAACAAGTGGCCAGTGCTTCTCCTTTCAGAAATAACTGATGAATAACTGGTGAGAAAGCACCTTGGTAAGGCTGCCCAAGACAGCAAACTTCATTTCCCAGTTGCTTTTAGCTTGCCATACTTAAGATGAATCTCTCCATATTTATTATTCAGGTGCTGTGGAGCAGCAGAGATGTGCACCCACACATGTGGCATGCAATTTAATTCCAGTGCTAATGATACCAAGGAGTTTTCTGAGGAAAAACTGACCCTCAGCAGTTTCCTTGTGACTCCTTTTCAGTGATCCTGGCCTTTGGCCTGATGTAAACCACATTTCTCCTCCAGTTATAAATTCACCATCCAATTCTTTCCCATATGAAATTAAAATTTTGTTCTAATTAGCCCTTCCATGCCTCTGCTGTAGTTGCACACTGGCCCAAGCAGTTTCTGATAAACACAGTGATGGTTTTCTCTCTGTTGGTGAGCTCTGAGTTGCCCTTTTCAAGTAGCTTTTGGCCAAGCAGATGTGGAAACACACTGGTCTTCAAATCTCTCTAGCTCTAGTAGGTGTTGGGGAGGGAACTAATACAAAAAGAGAAATGATCAGCCCATATGTAAACCAAAAGTTGAGTTTGAAGTCAGGATCCTAAAGGGGTTTTGAGACCTTCAGGACAGGCACTCACCTACCAGACTGGCTCCTGTTCTAGAAAACAAAAAAAAACTCCACAAAACGTTTTCTGCTGCTGCTTATCAACACTCTTTTCCCCCCCAAAATCCTCCTTGTTTGAGTCCTGAACTCAAATCCTAGATTTCTCCAAGTTTAACAGTCCATCAGCTTCCTTTTCTATGGAATTTCAGCTTGGTACTTTTCAGCCAAACCCACACAGAAGGAGAACCCAAATTTGTCAGCAATCTCACCAGGATAAAGGTACCTGGAGCTGCCTGTACCTCCCAGCTAAAACATTTCAGTCTCCACCACCTGCCCTGCTGCAGAACCCTCCAGGGGCAGGATGTCCTCACACAGCTCTGATTTATGAGCTTAAAACACCCAAGGATGTCTTTCCTGGAGTCTTGGGAGGTAATTCAGAGTGGGTTTCTCCTTTTTTTTCCATTGACATTGAAAACTCCTTCACAACCACGGGGTCAGTGTTTTCCACAGCTCCTGGGGATGGCATGTTATGGAAGGAATCCACCAAATGTCTCTGGACTTGTAAGAAAATGACAAAAAGCTGCTAAAATAGGGACTGCTGCCTTTCTCTTGCTCTTGTTTGAAAGCAAAGCTCCTTCAAGGCCCTTCCCTTCTACTCAGCTCCAGTGTTCAGAGCTTGGCCATTGCCTCTGGCTCACTGCTCATGAGAGAATCACAGAACCATGGAATGCCCTGGGCTTGTGTGTGACCTTAAAGCCCATCTCATTCCACCCCCTGCCATGGAAGGGACACCTTCCACCATTCCAGGCTGCTCCAAGCCTTGTCCAGCCTGGCCTTGGACACATCCAGGGATTCAGTGAAGTGGCACTGATGCTGTTTAGATTGAGAAGAACAGCAGCACTGTGGCTTTTACACCTCTGCTTTTTAATAAATGCTTTACTAATCTGCAGAAGGAGACAGAAGCACCTCCTTTGCAGGTTTCTCTTTCACCACCACCGAGGAAAATAACAATTGTAATAATTATTGCCAACCAGGCTCCTGTTTACCCAGTGTTTGAGCTTTTATCAGAGGCAGCTTTGCACACAAGAAAGGTGCAGCTGAGCCAGAGAGCATTTCATCTAAAGCACTCATTAACTTGGACAAGCAGGGTCGAGGGTGTTGTGGTTGTTTTGTTTTGATTTTTAATCATGCAGGCATCTCCCAGGCTGCCGTACAGGCACCGGCGTTTCACCGATCAGCTCCTGGCTGACAAGGGCTGCCAAGCAGCTGCAAGGACAATAAACCAGAGTATTACCACCACTACTCCTACCACCTTTCATCTTTGGAGTATATCTGAGCTTCCAAGTGAGCTTCCAAGGTCTCCAAAAGGCTGAAGTCTGAGCAGCAGCTACCCATGCTGACGCACCACTCGCCTCACGTAGCTATTCCTGTCAGATGCCCTTCCTGGAAGCTGCTGGTGAGTGACAATTTTATTTTTTTGTTTGAGTTTAACTGCAAACCGACCCAACGTGGAGGTGCACGAAGGGTTCCCTCCTCCAGCTGTCTCCTGGAGTTTACTGGCAGCAGTGAATCAGTCTCTTTATTTACGTCTGCGTTTGAGAACGCGATGCCGCCGTAACTAATAATTTATCCATTTTCCTCATTATGTTCATGAAATATCTGCTGTCCAAAGCTGAGCTAACAGAACTCCAGCTCGCTGGGAGCCGTGCTGCTCGGTGCAGCCACCAGGAAGAGCAGGAGCGAGTCTTCACTGATCCCTTCCCAAAGCCCAAACTGGGAACCTTAAGCCAAACCTTAAGTCAAACCTGCGGTCCCCGAGCAGCTGCTGGGCCAGCAGCAGCCCAGCTGTCTAAACTTTATTGGCAGCAAATGTCACTGTAGCACACGGCCTGGCTGCCTGCAGGAGCCAAAGGCACATCTTGGGCTATCACATCCCATCACGTTCCCCGACGAGATGTGAAAACCCGAATGGGAAACGCCAACAGAGTCCGGCCAGCGAGGAGCGGGGCATGCCCGCTGACAAGCGTGCCGCCGTGACAGAGATGGGCTTGGAGTTGCAATTAGTGGCACTGTCATTTTCGGCCGCTCCTGCCAATTAATTAAGCCTGTCAAATGGAAAAACAGCGGCATTCACATGATAATTTATATCGGGAGAGACTGGCCCCGGCAAAGCCGCGGCTGCCGCCAACAAAATCCCCTCCGAGCGCTTCAGAAAAAAAAATAAAAATAATAATAATAAAAAAAAAAACCTATAAAGAAATAGAAAGGGGGGGGGGAGACAGAAAGAAAGTTAAACTGTCCTTGTTATAATTGTTAACTCTGATCGCTCAAGTAGAAGACGGGCTGATTAAAACTCCAAACGAGCCCCCAGCTCGCTTAAATCTCAGAGTCCGGAATGATAGAATCAGAGGAGTTTATTCATACCATTAAGCCCCAGAGAACTTAATTGAAAGAAGAGCATAGCCTGGACCTTGACAAGCGGGAGGTCACAGTAATTGCTGCCGGACATATTTAACATTAAGATAATCAGGCCATTAATTACCCTTTGGATCATTAAATCAGCCAGTTGCAAAATGAAATTTCTGCCTCTATTACTCACTTGAGAGACCACAGGGGTGGCTTTTAATTTATCAGTGAGCTTGAGATACAAAGGACCAGGCTTGGGGAGGAAGGAAAAGGGGGAGAAAGGAGGGGGTTTGCTTCAGCAGAGGCAGGAATATCAATCCGCCATGCTTGGTGATCGTGGCAAATTAACTAGGTAAGATAACCTCAGCTTCTAAAGGCAGAAGCTGGGGGTATGTAAATAGATGAGGGCAGACAGGGAGATCAGAGCCTGCACACCACTTAGCAGGATAATAAAGGAAATCATCCTTGATTATCAGTGCTAATTTGGACACTGCCGGTAGCTTGTTATGCGTGTTCTGAGTAGCATTTAATTAATTCAATTGCTTGTTAATGAGGGAAGTGACATGTGGGGAGCAGATGCCACCCAACTGCAGATGGGTTCTGGTCAGCCCTTCACAATAAAATCTTTTTTTTTTTTTTTTTTTAATCTTTCTTTCTTTCCTTCTTTTTTTTTTTTTTAAATTTATTTTTCAAAACCCCCTTCCCCCAGCCCTGGAACTGGAAAGGTGTCAGGCGTGGAGGAGCACTGAAAAGGCACAAAACACTGACCTCATCAGGCCAAGTTCTGCTACGGAACAGGAGCTGATCGTTGTGGATAGAGAGGTACCTGTGCTCCCCCGGGCCCCACTCCTGACGCTGCTCCCTATGCCAGGACCTGGCAGCAGCCAGGGCTGAGGGACACCTGGAACAGCAGCCCTACAAGATCCAGGATGGGAGAGCGGGATCTCAAGTACTCCCTTCCCCAGGCTCGCCCTTTATCTGTGATGAAGGATTAATTATTTTTCCAAAGAAAAGGAGGCATGGATGAGTATTCTCATGGAAGGGATGGCGCAGTATTTTTCATCCGAGCCGCTCCCCAGTGACCAGCTCGGCGTCACGGCCGCTCTCCTTGGAACAGCACAAGCCAGGCTTTGGTGCAGGACTGTAAAGCTCAGCTCACCACACTGGAGCTGCACCATGCTGTCCCTGACACCATTAAATGGAGTTCATTAGTGAGCAAGGATCCAACAGGGTGTTCCCTCCAAAGGCCACAGTCGATCCCAACACTGCCGGCTCGCGGCTGCTCAGCCAGCGTTGGATTCCTGTCACCTCTGGTAGCCAGAACAGACAGGGCAAAGAGACCTGAGCACAACTGCTGCTCATGCTCCAAGCCCCAGTGAGAGAGCTTAAAGCTGCGCCTGAGCCTCTGCAATCCACTCATCCCTCACTTCAAAACCGGTTTTAACGGAGTTGGACATGCCACGTGTTCAGGAATATTCTCAAAAGGATGCTGAAATGGTGGAGCCCTGTCTGTCTGTGGCTAATGCAGGTATTGAGCATGGCTGGAGCAGCAGAACAAAAAACGTGGCTGGGATGGTGCCTGGATATGACCCTGCCTTCCCTCAGCTTGTCCAGCAACCTCCAGCTGGTGGAGGTGGCCCATCCATCCCAGCACTCCCAGGGAGACAGGGATGGAGACCTTGGGAGCTCAGGGAAAGTGGCTGAGGGAGCAGATAACCATCTCCTGGAGTGGGCACAGGGATGGGGGCAGCTTGTCCCCTCTGGAAAAGGCCAACACCACTTTGGGAAGTCGACGGTGGCAAACAAGTCCTGCAAACCAGAAGCCACGTGGGCTTGAGGACAAAGCAAAACGTGTGAGGTGTGTGCAGAAAAAGCTTCAGTGTCTGGTAGGGGATGGACAAACCAGTGCAAAAGGCAAAGAATTCCCAAGCTGGCTTCCCCACATCTCCAGCACTCCTCTGTGGAGCAGCTCAGCCCCATAGGGCTCCTCCAGGGCCGCAGCACTCCACAGCAGCGTTGTGAGAGCTTCAACAGTATCAATAGCAATTAGAGGGAAAATCCTGATCCCATCCCCAGCCCCAGTTAATTGTTGCAACATTGATTTACTCTAATTTGACTTCTCACTCCAAATTAAACCCGCATTACCCACGGAGGGACCGCAGGCAAGCTCCCCCCACTCGCCCCCTCCCCTCCAGGACAATAAATTTAATATTGAATACACTTGGAACAAAAACCTGGCGCTTGTTGCAGGATCCATACCAAAAGATCTTTCTCCTTTTTTCCCCTCCTTTTCTTTTTTTTTTTTTTTCCTTCCTGCGAGTAATTAAAAGATGCTTTTCTTGACTAATGATCCCCCTGTTTAGGAATGGGAAGTCGATACTCCTTCACCAGCAGTCAGCTTCAATTTGTCACAGGCCTCCCCAAGTTTGAGCGGCGTTCTCGGGGCTGCTGGTAATTGCTGGAACCAATTACCAGCTTTCCAGAGCTGACCTAATCAGGGACCCACAGACACCACAGCTCAGGGCCAGCTGGTCCCTGCTCCCTCTCACACTCAAGCGTTTGCCTGCGCTTGGGTTTTCCGCCGCTCCCCCAACTTTTTGCCCTCACTGGAGCTCCTGTTTATTCCTCCTTCCTCCCCAAAACCCTCAGCCTTGCCTTGTGCCTTACCCTGTCCCACCTCCTTGGGGATCCCACCACACCTGTGCTCCCAAAACCCAAAAGCTCAGTGCCAGAGGCCGTCCTGGGTGCTGCTTTTGACTTAGAGGGGCACGGAATGACCTGGAGATCTGCCTGAAGCATCCCAGGATGGTTTGGGTTGGAAGGGGCCCTAAAGTTCATCTCATCCCACTCCGTACCATGGGACACCTGCCACTAGACCAGGTTGCTTGACATGACCTGGAATGTGTTTAGAGGATATGCCTGGGCAATTTATCCCTGATGAATGCTAAAAAGCTCCCAGGCTTTGAATTTTACACACCCTCCGATCTCAGAACCTTTCTGGCCTTCAAAACAAGTGTCCAGGTCTATCTTTCCCCATGATTTCCTTGGATGAAGAGTTTGAAGTGCATTTGAGTGGACTAGAAAAGGACAGAAGTATTTAATGTGGTTTAATCCCAGAATATCCAGAGCTGGAAGGGATCCCACCAGGATCATGGAATCCAACCCCTGGCCCTGCCCAGACACCCCAAATCCCACCCTGGGCATCCCTGGCAGTGCTGTCCCATCGCTCCTGGAGCTCTGGCAGCCTCAGGGCCGTGCCCATTCCCTGGGGCAGTGCCCAGCACCCTCTGGGGGAAGAACCTTTCCCTGAGATCCAGCCTGACCCTGCCCTGGCACAGCTCCAGCCATCCCTGGGCACAGAGAGCAGAGATCCGAGCTGTCCCTCAGGAGGAAGATGCAGGCCATGGCGAGATCTTGAATTTGGCAATAATTTATTTCTGAGTGTGCAAAATTATGGAATGGAAGCTGTACTCACAGCCTGGCCCAGCTCTGTTCTGAGAAATACTGGTGACATTTTCCTGGGTAAGACTCCTTAATTATGCCATGACCTAGAGCAGCCTTTTGGCAATTCCTCCTGGGAAACACCACCTCCATGGACCCCTCCACCCTTCCCTCTACTCCACAAAACACATGGGATGCCACTGCAACCACACAGTGATCAGTGCCAACCTCTCCCAGGGTGAAGGGACTGCTTTGAAAGCCACACCAACACCTTCAGGTTGCCTCTGAACATTCCTTGAGCCTCCCAGCCCAACAATTCAGTATTTGTGGAGCAGCTCATACCTGGCTTTTTTATGTGCCTAGAAATGTGTGGGTCTCCACTGATGGCTTCATCTCCAACGGAGAGACACAACACAAAGAGGTGAAACCCACCTGATCCCCTCTAAAAGTGTCCGTTAAGGGCCCATCCCAGAATCAGATTCCCAGAATGGTTTGGGTTGGGAGAGATCTTAAAGTCCATCCCGTTCCACCATGAGCAGGGACACCTCCCACTGTCCCAGGCTGCTCCCAGCCCCAATGTCCAACCTGGCCTTGGGCACTGCCAGGGATCCAGGGGCAGCCACAGCTGCTCTGGGCACCCTGTGCCAGGGCCTGCCCACCCTCACAGGGAACAATTCCTGCCCAAGATCCCATCCAGCCCTGCCCTTTGGCAGTGGGAAGCCATTCCCTGTGTCCTGGCACTACACACCCTTGTCCAAAGTTCCCCTCCAGCTCTCTTGGAGTTGCCTCTTCTCCCTTCAGTCCCTCAACAACAACAAAAGGGGGGTTTGTTTAACCCCTTTTTCAGGTCCAGTTTAGCTTCATCCAATGGAACTCCTCATGCAAAACTCCAAACAGAAGTGAGAACAAGGAAAGCAGAGCCTCTTCCTGAAGAACTTGAATCCATTTTCTCACCACAGCTTGGAGAGAAGGATTGTGATGCTGGCAGAGACCAAAGTGAAGCACAAAGGGAGGCACACACTTTGGAAAAGCTGAACTTTCTGGTATTTACGTGAAAAATCGCATTCCAGTCCCTGCTGCAAACAGCAGAGGAACGGGAGCAGCAAAGCAAGATTGCAATTACTTTGTGAGAAAATTTTCACATCATCCTAATTCTACTTTTTCTAGTACCTCTTCGATCACATAAGCATGAACCTGGACACAGAGCTAGAAAATCCTATTTATAAAAATGAATCCTTTTGTCCAAAAATATTGCAGTGCAGGAAAGAAAGTGCAGGGTTCTCAGTGACAATCAGAATCAGCTGAATATAACCATGAAGATGCGCTCAAACAAAGGGGGAGAATTAAAACAAGCCCTGAGCATGAAATACTAAGAGCACAAAGTTGATTTTCTAGAAGTAAAAATTCATGATTTAATTGAAGTAAATATGAATGATTTAATTGAAATGGATGGCGCTCTTTTCATCACAGCCATGTGGATTTTAGATTTTTCATGGTGTTTATTATCTGACTACTAAAATAATGTGATTTTTCTTTTTTTAAATAGAATTCCAATTGAGTGCAAGCCTTTTCCTCTCAAGTGTTTAGGACTGAGCTATTGCTCCATCTCACCTCAGCAGTAAGCAGCAACATATATTTGTGAGGTGCAGGAATAGAAAATTTCTGGATTAAAGCGATACTGATGACTGAGAGTTCATTTCAATCTGCCTGATGAAATCATCGTGTTGCCTGTCTAATAATACAAACACACAGAGCAGGCATCCCATTTCTGCCTGAAGAAAACCTCTCTTTGGGTCTCCCTGAGCACTTTTAAATGCACAGCCATTCATCTAAGTAGCCTGATTAATGTCGTGGCTTCATTCTCGAAGATGAACCAAAGGTGGCACCACAAATTCATTTTTCAGGGCTAACGAAATAATGCAATGAGAAACAGTTGACTTTATTACACACAACAGCACAAACCCACCCCTCCACTGCAGGAGGTGGCCCAGGTGTAGTGATCTTTCCACCTGATCCCTAACTGGAAAAAGTATTCTCAAAACGTCTGTCTTTGACACCGATCAGATTAATTAAGCATAAAGCCCCCTCAGTATTAGGTAGGACAACACATCACAGGAAGATTTTCACTGTGTGGAGCTATGAGAGGCAGGTAAAATGCTGTTCTCACAGGAAACACCCCCTCCCCAGCAGCAGCTCATGGTTTCACATAAATCACACACACAAGAAGTAATCAAGCCCACGGCGAGCGGGACTTTGAGCAGAACCAAAGACCTGCCAGCCAGGTACCAACTCCCAAGCGAGCCTGAACCTCTGAAGGAACATTATTAATGACAAACTGTTAGTCCAAGAGGCAGGAACTTTGTGGCCCACCGAGACAAAGGAGCACATGACAGGATAATTTAGATGGAGGAAGAAGCAGGCGGGAGGTTCCCATCTCCCACTGAACAGAAAAACTGCAGAGCTGCTGAGGAAACCTTCACAAGAGCCAGAACGTAAGGAGGTCACTCAGCTTTTGCCACCCCCGAAATTTGACACAGGTTCTTCCTGGGCACACAGGGAGGGTATAAATCGTGGTTTTTCCACAAGGCACGGCATGAGGGAGGATTTAAAAGCGGCAGCGTCACAGACAGAGCGAGCACAAACCCACCTGGTGGAGTCTGAGGAAGGCTTCACGTGGCCTTGGCTGTTCTCCTCCCACACACTGTTGGCCAGCTCGTTGCCAATGGCTGACATGACCTTGATGAGCTCTATGGGCCAGTCGTCCAGGTCCAGGGAGCGCACCCGGGACAGGTGCGTGCCGAGGTTGCGGTGGATCCCTGAGCACTCGATGCACATGAGGGCTCCCAGGTTCAGGCTGGCCCAGTCAGGGTCTGCAGGACAAGGGACACAGCAATTAGGACAAGGCAACACCCAAGGGAGCTTTCCAGTTGGAAGGTTTTGGCTCCAGGGGGGGCTTGTCCTAAAGCGCAGCTGGGAGGTCTCCCAGGGTTAGTGGAGATGCCCTCAGGGGGTGAAAAAACCCCAAAGGCTGGTGTTTCAGAAGGTCTATCACCCCCCCTGCAGTCAAAAAAGCCCTCTGAATGAGAGGGGAAAGGAGAAACAAAGGAAATGTAACCACAGTGATGGGTAAAGGATGGCAAAGTGGAGAAGGCCCCTTCTTGGGAATCCAGAGCTGCTTGTGGCCACTTGAAAGGGAAAAGGGAGGAAAAAACATAGAGATGAGAGACAATTATCTTGTGCTAACTACATCAACTCCCTCAATAACCACCTCCACCACCAGCTATGTGTGGCTCTTACATCTGACTCTTCTTCCATCTCCAGAATCAGGAGGATGAACACCAAGAGGGAAATGTCCCACCTGGAAGAGCCCCAGTGCAGGGCACGAGCCAGGAGGATTCCACCCACCCAAAACAGCCCTGCAAAGCCTAAGAACTGGGACAAACCCAACCCAAGATGGGAAATTCCATTTCCCAGCGTGGTTCAGAACCCTTCTGCCACTCTCCTGTGTAATTTAAATCTAGATTTGCATGGACTGTCCTCTCTCCAACAAACATTCACCTTAACAAATCCAGCTGAAGACACGTGAGAGGATATGTTGTTTTTTTTCTCCCTCTCTGCTGTCAGATCTTTTCTTCATGCCTTACTCTGTGCATCCCAAAGAACTACCCCAAATGCCAAGCAGGAAAACAGGGATTAATTAAGGGGGTAGGCAATTCTTATTCCTATCTAAATAAAATTTGGAGTTGACAGACAATGAATTTCCAGTGTTTCCTCCTGTCATGGAAAATTTCATCCAAAGACTCGTCTCGTAACCCACAACTGAAAAGTTGTTTTTGGCAGCCAAAATAGGTGGAAACAAAACAATTCCTAGGTTTTTGCCATGTCATATTTGGACAAAAAATAGGGGAGGGAAGCTGACAATATTACTGGTGATTTCACATTTCAGTGAAGGCACTGACTGGCATTTTTCATTCAATCCTTAGAAATCTAAAAATGTCCCCAAGAACAAAAATCCCCCATTTTATTCCACATGAACAGAAAACCACAGCTGTTGTTTAAAAGTTCCTGTCCATACCAACTTTTAAATCACACCTGCATTATACATATACAGCATTTCAGACCTCCAAAAAATAAGGTGAGACAAAACTCCTGCCATGCCTTCCAAGCTTTTGGTACAACAACTACAACAAATGCCTTTAATTCCAAAATTCTTCAAATTATTATTATTATTACTACTATTATACTACAACCTCCACTATTGTTTTGCCAGTGGGGGAACCAGTGCTGTATCTGAAACACACTAAAAAAACCCCCCAAAGCAGCAATTTGTTGGTATAAACTTGAATACAGCAAGTAATAATTTGAAATTTGCAAACTGTGACTCGGAATGAAACCCCTGACCTGCAAAGGCCAGGGTTATCCTCACAAAAATCCAAAGTGCAGTGAGTTCTAAGAGGCATGAACTCACAATGAAGCAAGAGAAGGAAATACCAGCTTACATTATTCCAATTATTCTGACAGAACTGGTGTTAAAGATATGACCTCCCTCCCAAACACCTCTCTACTTCAAGTCTCCATGTAGTGCACCTTGCACTGAATAAATTCTTTAAATATTCACCTGCTTCAGAGCATCACAGAAGGGTTTGGGTTGGAAGAGTCCCCCAAAACAACAGCCAGGAAGTTCCATGAAATTTTACCAAGCATTATTTTCAATATTCAACAATCTGGCAACACACAGCAGAGTGGGAAGGTGGCAAATGAGGAAAGGCAAGGGCTGAACTCGTTATAGAAATGAAAACTATTATCACCAATTCATACCAGGTGTGGTTAGAAAGCTGTAGCTATTCAAGGTTGGCATTTTTTTTCCTTTTATGANAATACATATTTGTGTATTTTATAAATATCTATACACCTAGTTGGCAAGGCTGGGCAAATGCCACCCACAGCTGCACAGACAGAGTGGAGCAGGACTTGGCACCACTCCCACCGTGGGCTGCTCAGAGGCAGCAGTGAGCACTTCAAATGAGCTAAATATCCATGTAGGTCACTCCCAGGCCCCCCTCCTCACACACCCCACCCCACCTGCCTTTCTCCTGAGCCACATCAAAGCTCTGGGGGAAATCTCAATGACTGCCAGGTCACTATGAAAGCACATTAATAAATAAGACTCACTTTGGGCTCCAGGTGCTAAAATACCACTCAAACCAACCTTTTCCCGTGTTTAGCACGTGCTGAATCACATGGAGTGGAACACAGAGACCCAACTGTGGGTGCAAAAGCACCTGCACTGTGCACAGATGTTCTTTTTACACCAGGGTGTCAGAATGGCTTAGACCAGGAGTCAAAATCCTAAGTGGCCAATCTTCAAAAAATAAAAATCATGCCTGAAGAAAAAAAAGTGAATATTTTTTCCATTTTAAGCGTGTGTAAAAATCGCAAGGAAAGTTCTGACTTCCAAATATCAAAGAAATAAAAATGCACAAGTTCTCAGTCCTTCAGCTCCTCCAACTAATTGCTTTAGAGCAAGAGAACTTCCTTTTTGTGGCTTTGTTGCAAACCCCTGGAACTAAAGAGCACCAGAATAATGGCCTCAGTCGGGGTTAGTGAGGTGAAGCACAGCTCAAAGTATTCCTGAGAACACTCTTCTGAACACTAAGTATATGTTTTAAAAAATAAAAAAAAAAAAAAGAGAAAGAAACAAAAGGAGGAAGAAAAAAAAAATCCCAAATCNAACCCCAAATGTCCCCAGTGTCAGCTGAATGAACAGCAAACCCCAAAGCTCAGACCAAGGTCGAATGAATACGGTCAAGGAACCTCGAGTCTTGATTTGCCTCTCAAGGAACCTCTGGCATCTCAAAGACTTTTGGGGTCTCCAGCCTGGATTCCAACAGAGGGAAATCAAGCCTGAGGATGAACCCTGCTCTCCCCCAGCGCAGCAGCCACGCTGCAGGTTTGCTCCTTGAGATAAAGGGGGTAAGAATATCGTTTTGCAAGATCAATTTCTTTTATTGATGGGTGTGCTCGTGCCAGTGAGGACTAAGGGATGGTTTGTGATGGTGGCTGGAACCTTTTCATCACCCAAAGGTCAGGCTTCACCTGGTGGCTCCCGTTTAAACGCTCCCCGTGGTGACCTGCCCATGACCATGAGACTCTCCTGATGTTCCAGCACTTCAGCTCTACCCTGAACTGCCTCGAGGGCTCCCTGAGGAGCAAACTGCTCCCTGCACCAAGGGAGAGAGAAGGGACTTCAGCAGGACTTGTGGATATCCACATGGAGACACAACTTCCATGGGACTCCAGCTGAAGCTGCTCAGCCAGCTGCCCTTTGCTGTTCCAGCCAGTTCTTCTGACATGCTTTGGGAACCCAGAGAGAAAAACCTCCCTGAGCCATTTGCCCAGCCACTCTTTATCCTTCTGCACTGGTATTTTTAGGTAGGTGTTCGTGCACAAACTTCCCCTTCTGTGCTCTGATAACACACACCCAGTGGAATGTGTGAACCCATGCAAAGCAAGAAACATGTAAATTGGAATTTTCCTTCACCTCAGGAATGTATTTTGGAAATTAACCCATTGTTTAACACCAAATGGGAAGTAACTTGTGGTATGATGATGGTAATTAGTGGTGTTTGGTGTACCCTGGCACCTCAGGGCAATGAAAGTGGGCATTCATTTAAAACTAGGAGTCTCTTCCTTGCCATATAAAATCATGAAAGACAACTGTTAGGTGGGTAATATTATGGGATCTCCAGTTCTGGACAATTAGTGGCCATTCTTCTCCCTCAATCACCACACAGCACCTTACTCTCTCCTGTGATGTGTCTACAGACACCTGCACTCAAGACACAGAAGTTCTCCCAAAAACAGGCACTGGCTGAAGGCATCTCAGATTTTAAACACTTATTTTGACAAGAAAGGTGAGCAAATTCCTTCTGTCATCAGAGGAAAACATTCCAGGGGAGAAAGCTGCTCTTCTTGGGCCACATTCTCCCCTCAGGAAGCTCCAAGCCTGCTCAGCTGTCAGGGTAACACACACACCCCTCTAGGAGAAGGGGACTGAAATTCAGAATTTGCTGTCATCCTAATGATGAGCTAGCCCATGGCTAATTGCCAGCATTACTCTGTGCACCACACCTTGTTCTTGCTGCTCTCACAGGACTGTAAACTGGCCAGGATCTGGCTCTCTATGGCTTGGACCCAGGCGTCCCTCTCTTCGTAGGTGGTTGCTTCAAAGTGCCAAGTCTGGCCCGTGAGAGAGACGATGATAAACTCGAAGTTTTCTTCTTGTTCTGGAAAAAAACCAAAAAGCAATTAGAAGAAAAGATTAAGGGTAGTGAAAAGCAGCTGAAACAACCTCAGCTGATGAGCACTTCTGCTACACAACGGCTTTAAGATGGAGGAGGGTGGATTTAGATGGAATATTGGGGAAAAATTCTTCTCTGGGAGGGTGGGCAGGCCCTGGCACAGGGTGCCCAGAGAAGCTGTGGCTGCCCCTGGATCCCTGGCAGTGCCCAAGGCCAGGCTGGATGGGGCTTGGAGCAACCTGGGACAGTGGAAAGTGTCCCTGCCCATGGCAAAGGGTGGAATGGGATGAGTTTTAAGGTCCCTTCCAACCCAAACCATTGTGGGATTGTGCAAATCCTGTAAATGCAGGTCTGAACACGAGGTTTGAGGCTGGATCTTGCCCTGCACAGAGCAGCAGGAAACAACCAGGATCCACTGCTTTTTCTCCCTAAATGCTACCCAGACAAAGCACTGGTTTGGGTAAATGCTCAGTTCTTGTGTTTGTGAGTTTGGAATTGAGTCTGTACTTTAATCAAACATAAAATGGCCAGCAAGCATCATTTAGATTTAAACCTGAAGAGCTAAAAGCTACATAATGCAAAAATCAAAGGGTGCCACAAAATAAAAGATGAATGGACCATAAAGAGCTGACAATACAGAAAGTATAACAATTTACTCTCTTTCAAGCAGTTCTTACAAGCACAGATATATTAAAGCTGATGTGTACATTTTCTCCTCTGCAGCATAAATACAGGGGTGATAATGAAAATAATAATAATAATTACTGGGCTATAATGCAGGATTAAAAGCAGTTCAACCTATTCAACATCCACGTTCGACATGGGAGATGAGAAAATGATCTGAGAAGCCAGGAGAGAGGGTCAGTGAAATATCCTGAGGGCTACTGGAGGATAAGGACAAGTATTCAGGCCAGAGGAGCAGCACTTGGAAATACCAGCAGAACTGAAATAAATGGACACACAGCCCACCTACACATGGGACACCAACACCAAATTAAAAAAATCAAGGAAGCTGAAACAGAGTAAGTGCAATTGGGAAGGGCTGGCACAGAGCATGAAAGAAAAAGAATAATAGAGCACAAAATTCTGGTGAACATCAGCCATAATGAGCTTCAGAAAGAGCATTTTGTCCCATAATGACTTATTATATATTCAGAGCCATGACACTGCTGTGTTCCCTCATCATCCATAAACAAGCAGAGATCAGGGACAAATCCAGCAGCAGATTTAAAGACAGCACTGCTGCCCACTGGCACTTGTGCTCCCAAGCTGTGGGACAAGGGCTTGGAGAAGCTCCATGGCAGCAAGGCCAGCACTGTAACGATGCCTCAAAAACATCAGGAGGTGACTTGGCCCCTTGAGGTGGGGACAAACACGGAGCTGAAGGTTGTTTTCAGGTGCAGGGAGGCAGCTGAGGCAGTTCTACTGAGAAACAGTGCATGGGATAAGTGGGGAAAGAAATAATGGAATATCCTGAGCTGGAAGGGACCCACCAGGATCATGGAATCCAACCCCTGGCCCTGCCCAGACACCCCAACAACCCCACCCTGGGCATCCCTGGCAGCGCTGTCCCATCGCTCCTGGAGCTCTGGCAGCCTCGGGGCCGTGCCCATTCCCTGGGCAGTGCCCAGCACCCTCTGGGGGAAGAACCTTTCCCTGAGATCCAACCCAAACTCCCCTGGCACAGCTCCATGGCATTCCCTGGGGTCAAAGATGAATGATGCAACTGCACAGCTACAACTGCTCCATTTTAGCAACACCGTGTTCCAAACAAACAGGCAGAGACATTACCCAAAATGCCATGAATAAATCAGGGGAAAAGCCTCGTTTATCAAGCAGAGCTTTCAGGGGTTTATGAGGAAGATCTAAGAGGAACTACTCCACAATAAATTAAGTTACATTCAGCCCTGTGCACTGTAGGACAACCCAGGTAAGGTCTCTGCAGCATCACTGAACCCTCTGATCTCCTCTTTAATAATGCTGATCACACACACAGGGAGCTGGTTTGCCCAGGAGAAATGAGCCCAGGAGAGCTGCAGCACGTTTTCAGGCTGGGCTGGGAGAACATTTTGAGGTCCAGAGAAGAGAACGGAGCTGGGAAGGGGCTGGAGCCCCAGGAGGGGCTGAGGGAGCTGGGAAAGGGGCTCAGCCTGGAGCAAAGGAGGCTCAGGGGGGACCTTGTGGCTCTGCACAAGTCCCTGACAGGAGGGGGTCAGGGGGGTCGGGCTCTGGGAACAGGGACAGGAGGAGAGGGAACGGCCTCAGGGACAGAGGAGGTTCAGGGTGGGCACCAGCAGGAATTTCCTCATGGAAAGGGAGGTGAGGACGTGGCAGAAGCTGCTCAGGAAGTGGTGGAGTCCCCATCCCTTGAGGGAATTCAAAGCCCTGTGAATGTGGCCCTTGGGGACGTGGGTGAGCAGTGAACACAGCAGAGCTGGACTGACTGCTGGACTCCATGATCTTGGAGGTCTTTTCCAACCTTAATAATTCCATGATTCTATATCCACTGAAGCTTCAGATACAGTCCCCAAAAAGCTGTGCTGGTCAAAGACATCTTCCCTCATTTTTTCTGCTTAAACACACCAGGATTTTTTCTGCCCCAAGCTCAGCTGTGAAACAAAGCAGCAGTGCCTGCTCCACGTCACCCCCCAGGGCAATTCCTTCAGAAGACAAGGAACATTCCTGTACGTCCTTAAGGGCAGGAATGGGAAAATCCAGGTGGGAGGATGAAATTGTTCACTTTTACTCTTCGGTCAAATTATAGGTTGTGCTATTTAAATCCCTGTGAGCCCAATCACAAAATTTTATTAAACAGTTTTCCATGTTTAACAGTTATTCACAGAAAGGTCCACTATAATAGTATTTTAGCACCATCAACCTGTCGAAATCAACCTGCCCAATTACTCCAAACTACATTAATAACACCGGATATTACACTAATTGTGTCCAGTTTCTATGCAGACGAGGTCCCGTGGGGCTAATTTTGCATCCTCAGGGGCAAGCAACTCAGCCATCAGCCTGATTTCACCAGGAATCCCTCCTCATTACACAAGTCCAGGCTGTCAAACTTTTTTTTTTTTTTAAGAAAAAAAGGTTAATGGGCCAATCAGTCATCAATTATTTCCTGGAGAGGCAGCAGAGGAAGGGTTAAAGTGTGAAGAACCAGCTGCCAGCGACTTCCATTTGGAAGTTATTATCAACAGGAGATGTCTAAAATGTTGTTGTTTGTTTTGCCTTTTTTTTTTGAAGAGGGAAGGGGTGGTTGGGATGGGAAATGAGCCAATCGTGTGAGACTGTGATGATATGGCAGGCAAAGCACAAGAGATTTTTTTCTTTTAGTGGAAGAGGGCATGGAATCCATGAATTTTAGGGTGCCCAGAGAAGCTGTGGCTGCCCCATCCCTTGAATTGTTCCAGGCCAGGTTGGGACAGTGGAAGGTTGCCTTGGCACACACTTGACATGGCAGTCAAAGCCTTAGAAGCCAAAGGCTTTGAACTGCAGAAGGTGTCCCTGCCCATGGCAGGGGGTGGGCTGGGCTTTAAGGTCCCTTCCAGCCCAAACCACTGTGGGATTCCATGGACACTCCTGTCCCCATCTGCATTTAACCTGAGCTCAGGTTTACACTGGCACAGCCCCCCTGCCTCTGGAAAACAAGGAGAGGAACTTTCTGAGGAGCAATGGTCTGGGGAAGAAAAAACAAACATTCAGGCATGGCCTCACTGCCTTCCCCTACCCAATGTGTTTGTGATGTGGGACTGACATCAGCTTTTAGAAAAGCACCCTGAAAATTACCACAGGATACAATTAGTCCCTAACTTGTTCCAGAGAACTCAGTTCAGCCCTCTGACACGTAGGGAAAGCACATGTCCAGGAGCTGTCACACCCCTTGGTATCCCTCAGGATCTGAAATAATGGGCACGAATCAGCTCAGCCCCAATTTCCACTCCCCACCTATTTTACTCCCAATATTAAGAACTGCATAAATAACCAGGGACACCTTCCACCAGTGATGGGCACAGTTCCAAGTCCACAGTTCCAAATCCTAAAAGATCAGGTTGGAAGGGACCTCAAGGATCACCTGGCCTGACCTTTCAGCATGGAAGGTCAGTGGGAGGCAAGTGCTCCTTCCTGCCATGCATAAATCCCACCCATCCTAAAAGCTGGCTTTTAAACAAATCAATATTAAGGCATTTCTCACAGGCATTGAATATTTTACCAGAACCAGGAATAAAACTGGATCTTCTGGCTCCCAAGCCAACCAGGCTGTGCATTTGTACTTGTCTGATATCAGAGGATGCTGGTGCTGCTGCTAATTAACAGTAACTCATCATGCACACCTGGTGGGTGGTGCCACTCACACAGGAAACACTTCCCAGGAACAAGAAGTCAAGTGCAGCACCAAAACACCCTCGAGGGCACGTTTCAAACGCTCCTGAAGCACCTTCAAGAGCTGAGGTTACAGCCTGAATCCCAGCCAAGCCCACCTCAAATAACACCGACACCTATTTAAGCTCTTTTTCCATCACCTCCTCCTCCCTCTCCTGAAAATCTCTTCTGCTCAAGCACCATAACCCTTCATCCTTTCAAAAGGAGGAGAAGGGAGCGCTGCTGGGGTGCCCTGGGAAGCGACAGGAGATGTTTACAACACACAATTTGTTTACAACGTGTCATTTACGTCCCGTACAACGTCAGGTCTCGTCACCTTTCCCCTCTCGCTGTGAGCCACCCCCCTCACTCGGCAGATAAGGATGTTTATTAGCAGCCTCAATTAAGGAAATATTTGTGCCACGTCCCACTGGGCATGGCTATGCTAATACTCCTCTCCCCTTTCCAAACCCAGTGTCTAAATCTAATTAGTTCTGAAAATCAACCCTATCAGGACAACGGAGCTCTGCTATCACTTGCCCACAGCTCTTGGTAAAGGCTGTGCTCCACTGGAGGAGTTTTATATCACATTTATCCGAGTGCTGGTGGAAGGCTGAAGGCACTGAACCCCTCTGCCACGTGGATTTGATGTTTTACCTGGGTGCCAAGACAACACAAGTTGAAAAATTTTTTAAAAATTCAGTTTAGACAGCCAGGATGTAACTTCCTGCATGGGCACAGCACCACGGCAGCAACAGCATCACCCTGAAACCAGAGGTAGCTTGGGGCTTCTGGAGTATCCAAACAAAAAAGTTTCCCCTCAGTGCCCAGCAAATCCAGCCCAGCACTGTTTAAAATCTCACAAGTAACTGAGGAGGGGAAAAAAAAATCAGGATTTAGTATCTTTATGCATGCAGAGCACAGCTGTTTAGTTCCTTAAAGATAATCCTGCTGTGCTGCAAAATCAGAGAATCACAGAAGGGACCTTAAAGATAATCCAGTCCCACCCCATGCCATGGGACACCTTCCCCTATCCCAGGCTGCTCCAAGCCCCATCTGACCTGGCCTTAAATCTGTTGGTACAGGAGAAATAAATGTGTGTTTTACTGCTATGGTAACAGGAACAAGGGACTCTTAAAACCAGAGTGGGGCTTGTTTTAAGCTTTTCTCTCTGCTACTACACATTTTTCCCCCTAAAAACCCAAAGGATGGCTTAAAGCCTGGCAGCCTGCAATAGGGAGCACGTGGGACTTCCTCCTTTGGCAGTGGCTCCCTATGGAAAACCAACCCCAAAATCTGAAAACCAAAGAGTTTAGGCAAACTCGAATATCAATCAATCAATCAATCAATCAAAGTAAGATTTCTTGTAATGAGACAGAACTGATGGAGGAGGTAACTCTGCAATTCTGTGGCAAGGTGGGGGTCAGGCTCTGGGAAGAGGGAACAGGGACAGGAGGAGAGGGAACAGCCTCAGGGCCAGGGGAGGCTCAGGGTGGGCATCAGCAGGAATTTCTCCATGGAAAGGGAGATCAGGCCCTGGAGTGCCCATCCCTGGAGGTGCCCAAGGAAGGCCTGGAGGTGGCACTGAGTGCTCTGGGCTGGGGACAAGGTGGGCATCGGGCACAGCTTGGACTCAATGGCCCAGGAGAGTTTTTCCAACCTCAGTGATTCTGTAACACCCTCAGGAGCTCGAGTCCTTCAGCTGGGATCCCACTGGTGAAAACCCCACCCATAACATGATTTTTGCTGCCCAACAGCCAGGACAGAGCAGCCCCTCTGATGGGGACACTCAAGCACAGGGTCCCCCCACCCTGGGGAGCATCACCCACCCACAGCACCTTCCTGCAGCTGAGCTCTGCCCACCTGGGAGCACGCACAGAGCACCCAAAACCAACAGGAGGGTGTTAAAAATTACTGCAGAGCTTTTCAGAGCGGGGCTGAACCCAATGGAAATGTCTGTGGGGTGTGAACAGGCCTAAGCACAACGGAGCAAGCGCCTGCCAAGGACCAAAGCAGATTTGTTATTCTGGACTGTCATTTCCCATCATCGTTCTCTTTTTTGAAGGCATAATTATCTAAACATGTGGTTTTTTAATACTTACAATGCTCATTAACTCCCCATTTGCATGTCTCGCCATTGCAGCTCACACACAAAGGCTCACGGTACCAGCTCAAAGCTATGGAGAGCATCAAACCTTCTGCTTTTGGGGGAGGATAAAACATCCAAAAAATGATATATTTGCCTGATTTTAGAATTTCATTTTGATGCTGTGTCTCAAAACCTTTTGGGCCATGGCCAGCATGACCGTGTTCCCATACCAAGGTGCCTTCAGTACTTAGTTTGAGCAGTAAGATCAAAGATTCCTCAAATTTGACAGGCCCTAAAAAAATGTTGATCTGTAAAACACACAGAAATTCCATGTATTTGTTCTCCTGCCGCAATTTATTAACAGGTAGGTATAAAATCACAAGCTTCTTGGGCACTAAACCTGTACCAACAAACATACCTGATCAGAGGAAAAAATTGGGCTGGGAGGCATGAATAGCAAATAGAAAATGAAAAAATTATTGAAGTGTCTTTGTGGAAAAAAGACAACTCCAAAACTTATGAATATCTCACAGTCTCTTTCTGTCTTTTCATATTTTGCACCTCATATTTGAAAAGACAACAAAAGGATCAAACAAGCCAGTTCAGCAGCTCTGAAAGGCAATAATTTTACACCGAGGCTGAAAAATTAAATAAAATTACACTTCCAAAAAAAAAAAAAGCTGCATTAACAGGCTGGAACAAAACCCCACTTTTGTTTCCTGTGCACACTTTGTTTGGCAGGGAGAACCAGGCCCCCACCAGCAGCCTGGGCTGTAATTGTGCAAAAAAAAGGACGGTGATATAAATCACCAAAGGTTAATGATCAGGATGTGAACAGAGGGACTTGTTTACAGAAATAGCATGCAATTTAAAATTTACAAGAGATTTAATGCCACCGCTTGGCAATCACTAAAATCAACAGCCCAGAAAACAGTGACATTAAGAAAAATATTACAGTTATAATCATTCCAAAATAAGTCAATTAGTGTTAGGGCATGCGCTCGCGATTACTTGACCCATTTGGTTCGCACTTAAGTGAAGAGAAAAAAAAAAATCCCCGTCCCTCATAGCGAGATTACTCAGTTGTGACCTATTTTGCATTCCCTATTCCTTACACCATCCCTCTTCCTGGTGCTGCTGGAGGTTTTTTTCCCCCCCTCCTTTCCTCCTTGCTTGGTTTCAGAGTCATTCTGACCTCTGACATTTGTAATAATAATAAAATATATATATATATATTAAAAAGCAACCAAAAAAAAAGTTTATAATTGTGTTGGTTCAGATGAAGGTGGAGAGGAAATAAATACATAAAATTCCATGTGCTGTTATACAAAAGGCATGACGGCTGTCTTGGGTGGGGGGAAAAAAAAAAAAAAGGCAATGTAAGTCAATTTGTGAACTTTGGCACTGGGTGACCTTTAGAAATACAACAATATCCAGAATTTACAAGCAAGAGTAGCACATGCAAATGACCCGGCACTGTCTCGCCTCTGGATTAGAGCTGCAAAGAGCATTATGGAGAAGGCTTGCACAAAACAAATTAAGATTGTTACTTAAATGTCACGGCACACTATTGTATTTGGCTACAGATCATTACACCTGATACTAACACTTTTAAAAACCGTAATAACTTGGGAAATATTACATTGAGTGCCCACATGGAGAAAGGGAAAATATATATGTATCTCTTAAAAAAAAAAAATAAATAAAAGGAGAAAATGGGTTCCTGAAGTAATTTAAACATCACCACTCCACGACTAGAGGGAAAGGTCAAAATTTAAGTAAGCTGAAAGGAACATGAATGGCAAAATAAAAGGCACCAACAGAAAGATGAAAAGACCAAGTGGAATGACTCTGCAAACACAGGGTGGAAACAAACACGCATGCTTGGGGCAAATCTCATTTCCAGGGGGAAAGGGAGAGAGGCGAGGAGGGCGAAATTTTGGACAATTGGGTTAAAAAAAGGGGGGGAGAGAGAGAGGAGGTGTTCATCTGGGACAGGTGGGTTTGTTACCTTCAGTGTTGGTGCTGCTGCTGCTGTAAATATTTCGCAGGCTACCAACACGGTTTAGTTTCCAAGCTTTGCGTTTGGCTGCGTCCAGAGAGCAGGAGGGGAAGAGAAAAAAACAAAAAGAGAATAAAAATAAAGAAAAAAAGAAAGGGGGAAGAAGAAAAAAAAAATATTTTTTTTTTTCAATGAAAAAGGGGAGAAAAGAAACATCAAAAAGCACGTGAAGTAAAATACAAGCACGAGCCTGTTCACACATGAAGAGCTACACACAGAAAATGCACACAGGACCACTGAGCCCCTGTAATCCATGGCCAATGTGGAAAACCTCATGTTCAGAGTGATTTTTCCTTCAGTCACCACAACATGATATGGTTTGACAAGATTAAATGGATCTGCTATTGGAAAGGACGAAAACAGAGCAGTAGAAGTCAAAAAAAAAAAAGAAAAAAAGAAAAAAAAAAAGGGCAGGAAGTATTTGTGTAGAAGGTACAGGACTGGACAAAACAGCTCCTGTAAAATGGGATTTAGTTCATGACAAAACACAGCCAGACAAGAGCTCCTTTTTCTCCAGAAGCCTGTGGGGAACACTTGGGTGCCTGGAGCTCACCCTTAAACCTCCTTTTTACATCACCACCTTCAGAAACTGAGGTGATGATGTAATAACCTTAAATCCCTGTACCAACAGCAGTTCCTTGTAGCACCGAGCTCCGAGGAAGCAGAACTGTAAAGCCCCAGAATGGTCTGGGTTGGAAGGGACTTTAAAGCCCATCTTGTTCCACCCCCTGCCTTGGGCAAGGACACCTCCCACCAAACCAGGCTGCTCCAAAATTCCACCCACCCTCACCCCCACTGCAAAACCAAAGTGTTTATTTGGAAAGGGGGGGAAAAAAAAGCCAATTCTTTAAACAGAATAGCAACACCCTCGTTTCATTAGAATTGACCCAAACTTTGAGGTCCTCTGAGGTGTTGCTTCACAGTCAGCAGAAAATATGGCTCAAAAGCCCTCTGTTCCCGGGCTCGTTAGGGGAGAGCACATCTTCTCCTTTTTAGAATCTTTAAAACACTTGGTTTAGGCTGGGTTTTGTCACACAGGAACCAGCTGAAACACCTGAACACAC
This sequence comes from Lanius collurio, assembly GCA_020086605.1. Lineage (NCBI taxonomy): Eukaryota > Metazoa > Chordata > Aves > Passeriformes > Laniidae > Lanius > Lanius collurio. Next base: position 4,635,456 of record JACBWW010000047.1, read on the forward strand.
CAGGACACCTGGGAGCAACTGGAGCAACGGGGAACTGGTGGCATCACCACGGCTGGGAGTGTGGAAATGGCACGAGGACGTGGGACAGGGTTCAGTGGTGAACGTGGTGGTGCTGACATGATGGTTGGAGTCAGTCTCAGAAGTCTTCTAAGGGACCTCAGACCCCTCTCCCTCCCACCACAGGTGTCCCTCACTCTTGAGGATGACATCAACACGCTGCAACCCAGCCAGTACTGGGGCACAGTAATTGAAAAGATTTCTTTCAGTATTTATAAGGGAACTTCTGTAATGCCTCAGAGAACTCACACCAAACAGCTGCTTCCAGGGAAAAGGAACAGTGATGGGAAGTCACTGGAGGCTTTAACAAAAAGCTCCATTTTCAGCTGAAGAATTAAAGCTGGAAGAGTCCTGCCTGAACCCTCCTGGCTGTTAAGATAGGTATGATTTTAATAAAGCCATCTGCAGGCATTAATGCTCCATGCTGAAAAGGAGAGCTGGATTCTCAGTGACATCATCAAATCCAAAAGTATTTTCATTGGGTGCATCCTTCAAGCTGAAAAAAACCCCTTTCATTTCAAGACCTGGTTAAGAAGTCTCTGCACTAGGGAGGGACAATTGCCCAGCAGAAAACTTGTTTTTCCTCTGAAACATTTACATATAAATAGGCAAAATCGAGGTTTGGCACCCCTCTGCAAGGGAAGATGGTCTCCAGTGCACAGAGACCCTTTCCCAGTGCCTTTCCCATTTTTCACACTCTAATGGCACGTTTGTGTGAGCAGGAGTGAACCCACAGCCTGCTTTTCTATTAACCTATTGATGAAATAATCCATTTTAATGTGCTAACTGTCAGGCCTTCCCCTTCCCTTTAAACAAATGGACTTTATCCACAGAGATGCTGAAGTCCTGATACATCCACGTGTGTCCTTTGGCATCCATTAGGCTCCCACCTGCTTCCTCCAGGTGCTCTCCTGCCTTTGAGGATTCAATAAGGGCTTGGACACTGCCAAGCAAAGCCTTGGCAGGGTGATTGATGTGCCAGGGCCCAGCAGAGCCATCCTACCCTGCCTGCCTCTGGAGTTACACACTGCTGTTACCCACAGCCAGGCTGGAACAGGAGCTGCAGGCCATCGTTTGCCTGCTCTGTCTTTCACTTATTTCCCAGGATATTCAGTTTGTCTGGGCTGGCTTCACTTGCTGGTCCCAAAGTTAACAAAAGCTCTTGTTGCCAGCTCCAGAGACATCTATATCTATATCTATATCTATATCTATATCTATATCTATATCTCTACATCTATATTAATATATCTATATCTACATCTATATCTACATCTATATGAATATATCTATATCTACATCTATATCTACATTTATATTAATATATCTATATCTATATTAATATATCTATATCTACATCTATATCTACATATCTACATCTATATTGATATATCTTTATCTACATCTATATCTATATAGATATATCTATACATCTATATCTACATCTATATCTACCTAGATATAGCTATATCTACATCTGTACATCTATATCTGTATCTATATAGATATATCTATATCTACATCTGTATCTACATCTACACAGATATAGCTATATCTATATCTACATCTATAATCTATATCTATACCTACATCTCCCCACCTCTATATCCATATCTAGGTCTCTATATCTCTATTATCTAATCTATTCTTCATATCATATATACACTTAATTAAATAACCCCAACTGGTTCCCAATAAAATGCTGTAAAAGAAATATTTCATTCTCTAACAGCAAAACTCCCTAATAACAAAGATCTTTAAGGCAGATTGATTTTGAAGCAGTTTCTGCAAGTGTGTTTTCTTCCAAAAATGCCACCAAGAGGTGCCTCTAACTAAAGATTCCAGGAAAAAAAATAAGACAAACCTTCTCAAACATCTGCAGTGAAGTTAACTGTTTCCCAGTATGTATTTTAACTTTTACTGAAATGGCAAACAGGATTGGTCCTGGAATACTGAGGATCCAGGGAAGCTGTGGCTGCCCCATCAAGATCAAGCTCAACACCTGAAAAAATACCACCATGGCCACGAAGCCACACCAGAAAGTGCCACATTTACTTGGATTTTGAACCCTCCCAGGGATGGTGACTCCAGCACTGCCCTGTTCTGATGCCTGACCCCCCTTTCAAGTGGAGAAATTTTCCCTGCCATCTAACCTGAAACAAACCATCCAAACCTGCAAGGCTCACAAGTGTTTACTGCTGGGGTTTCTCTCCTGTGGAGAACCTTAAACTGCTTCCATCAGTCAGGACAGGACACTGGTGAGCTGAAGAAATGCTGCAGAGCACACACCAGTGAAGGTCTCCCCTGGGACTTGGTAAGCCCTGACTGGGCTCGCTGTGCTGCTCCAGAGGCAACTCCACTCCCTGGTTCCAGCTTTGAGGTCCTGATCTGCAGCTTTTTGGTTTCCACAATGATGTGTGGGGTCTGTGTCCCTGATGAGGGACTGGTGGCAGCTCTGGCAGGACATCCAGCTGTGCCTGGGGGACACAGATCACCCCTTTGCTGGGGCTTCTGAGCGCTCCCCAGCACCTGAGCCACCCCCTTTGGGGTAAAACAAGCTTTTACACCTGCACATCTCAGAGTGAGGAGTACAGCTATAGGAAGGAGGAAGCAAGGCTCCAGGACAGCCCTTTGTTAAGATATGGAGGAACTGGGAATCAATTAAACTTAATCACTCCCAATTACCACCTCTCTTTGTATTTGCTCAGGCAATAACTTCACAGCTGTGACCAGCCCCTCACAGACAGAATTTCTGTGTTTGCTGTCTTTAACAGGGCTGCTATTTATTCTCTCTTAATGAATCTGCTTGTCCTGCCTGGTTCTGATTAGTCAGGCTCTGTAGTAAATATGTTTACCACCACTATGATCACGGACCGGTATTTCCAGGAGCAGGAGGTGTTTGTGGAAAGGCTTTAAACCCACGGGTGATCTGAGGACACGTCTGTTTGGTACCTGGGGAGGTCTCTAAGGATGCTCAGGATAACATGCTCAACAAAACACCACACTAACCCTTTCCAACCCGCTCCAATTCAGTTCTTTTCACACTGTGATAAGCAGAAACACGCTTTTATTCCTGGCACAGCGCCCACATCCACAGTCTCACCCTGAAAAGCAGCGCTGCACCGAGGAACTCCAGATGTGCTGCCACCCCCTCTGGTCTCCCTGTGACAGAGCCCTTTGCTGATTAGACAAACAGCCCTCAGACAGCTGATTAAAGCCGGCCGTGGCCGCTCGGCTGCGTGGCCGAGCCTCGCCAGCCATGTTGGAGGTGGAAGTGTGCCTGAATTACATCCCTGGAGTGTGCTGAGCAGCGCTGATTAAATGAGGCACGCCACAGCCCTCAGCATCAATTATCAGAAATAATGGGATCTCTGCACCTAGGCTGGGGGAAGGGGGCTGGGGCTGCCGTGTCATGTGCTGCCCAGGACATCTTCCCAGCGCCCCTGTGACATCAATAACAGCGGCCAGGCACCCCAGCTCTGCTCTGGGGGTGCTGCAATTAAACACTGACAAGGTGCTCAGCAAAAACCTCCTCCCACAGCACAGGCCAGGGGAGCTTCTCCAGGTAATACCTGGAGAATACCCAGGAAAACTGATTTCTGAGATGTGGATGGAAGGCAAAGCTGAATATTTAAGGATAAACTTCAGCCCTCTCCCTGCTCTGCCTTGAGTTTTCCTGCACCATGTGTGGTAACATCAGGGGCAGGCTGGGGAGTTTTCTTTTTTCTTGGTCAGCAGCAGCTTGTCCAACAAGATCCCACTCTTTGGTCAGAAGATTGAAAAGATTTCATTAAGATGCAACTCAGGAGATTCTCAGATCATGCAAATTTGTCTCTGCCACTGTGAAGGGGCCTGATATTGTCTTACCCTATGTGAAAGCAGCATGGACAAAAATTCCTCCAAAAGGGTGAAAAAACCCAGAAACCAAACCCCAGGCATATCTATATCTATATCTATATCTATATCTATATCTATATCTATATCTATAGCTATATCTACATCTGTATCTGTATCTATCTATATCTATATCTTTATCTGTATCTATATCTACATCTATATCTACAACTATATATCTGTATCTATAACTATATCTATAACTATATCTATACCTATATCTATACATCTATATCTATATATCTTTCTCTATCTCTATCTTAGTAAAATGAACTAGATACACTGCACTTCAAGATCTGTCCAACACTAAATTTTTAAATAAAAAATACCACAAAGTGCATGGATCTTCACAAAACACAGACTCATAAAATGGTTTAGATTTGGAAGGGACCTTAAAGACCAATTCTGGTTCCAACCCCTGCCATGGGAAGGGAGGATAAATATGTCCACTACTTTTCTATTTATTAAACCACACAATGAACCATCTTTAAACACCTGAACGGGATTCTAAAGTTTCCAAACAGTTCTGTTTGGAGCAGGAGGGATCATCAGGACATACATATCCCAAAATAAGGGGAGACAAAAGCTATTTCATGTGGCAACAGTCCTTAATATGCCCTTTTTGGACTCCAGAACACTCAGAAAAAACAAACTGATGTAAAGGAAATTAATAAAAGTGCTGAGTTACAGAAATTTCCCTAAACACAACTAAAACTGGATGTCTGGCACAAAAAAACCCCTTGACCAAAAATCCTTTCCTCTGCAACTGAAATCCTTTCCCATGCTCTCCTTTAAACCCACAAAACACTCTAGAAGTAATACTTCAAGTCATATTAATAGTTAATTACGTTTGGCTTCTCTTCAGCTTTGAACATTTCAAATGAAGGGGAAAAAAAATGAAAACACATTCATACTTCTGCTTGTGACAGGGGAAAAAAGTTACTTTAATTAAATATTGCTAAAAATGTTTTTAGTTTTTTTTTTTTTTTTCTCTTGCAATATTTCTCCCTCAGAACTTCTGCAGTAGGGAAAGGACCCACTAAACGATTTCAGTGCCTTTCCAATACACTACAAATGTACAAGATTCCAATTGACAAAAAGGAAATGGTAATTGGGAACATTTTTCTCAGTTTTTCATTATCTGAAGCAGAAAATTATGGCTCTTTTCTACACACACACACACACACAAAATCCTTTTCAACCACCTAGAAAAATTGTCTTTTAATAAAAGCTTTAAATTATACTATCATATTTCAAAGGCAACGAACAGTTAAAGCAGCTAATCAAAGGTATAATTATTTAATGACTCTGACTCCTGCTATCTAACAGGGCTGCAATGGCTTGGCTGTGATCAGCAGACCCAGCTCCAGCTCTGCAAAGCAAGCCCTTGGCTGGGAGCATTCCATCCACCCATTCCTAAGGTTAGCTCCCCCAATTCTGGCTGCCTTCAGCAGGCCATCTGAGCTGTTATGGAATTTAGGGAATCAGTTTGTCACCCTGGCACTGGTTTTTTGAACACATCTGGACTAAAAAAAAAAAAAAAAAAATCCCCACAAAATAACTCTAAGAGGTTTTCCTGCAGAGGAAATGAAAATATTTCCCAGTAAAAATGGGATTTGTCATGATCATCACTGATTTTGTTCATTTTAATGCTTCATGACAGTTTTCTGTAAACCCCAGCTACCCCACTCTAGTAATACAAATGTAAAACACCAGCCCTCAAAATGTGCTTATTGAAAATTATATATTTGTCTTAAATGCATTTTAATATTTCTGTCAAAATAAACCTTTATGAATTTACTGCAGGTGAGTGAAGCAGTGAGCAAGCAGAGCTTCTACCTCCATTCCAAGGCTTTTCTCCTGTTTTTTACAACTGCAAATAGGACAGGAATAACCTGGAATCATCAGGCATTAATTACCAGAGCTACCCAGGAGTGTACAGTGCACCTTGGTTTATTTTTGTCTTTTAACAGAGCAGTTTGTGTCACTGCATCTGAGCCTCAAACCCTAAATATGAACTTCTGTTGGGCTTCTCCTGTTGTACTAAATTCCATTTTTTTCTTGGCTACACAATTAGATTTCACAGAATCACAGAACCATTAAAGTTGGAAAAGCTCTCCAAGATTATCAAGTCCAACATTTGACCAAATGCCACAAAGCCCCTACAGCAAAGTGCCCCAAATACTCATTTTTGAACACTTCTAGGGCTGGTGACGCCACCACTTCCCTGGACAGCCTGTTCCATCTGAGCCAAGACATTGGACCCTCTGGGATTTCAAAGATATTCACATTTCTATCCAATTATCCTGGTGCTGGGATCAGTGTGGTCCTTGTCATCAGCACCACGGGAGCTCAGGTGACACCAGCACCTGGGGTGGCACTGGAAACCGGACACGGCTTGGGAGCCCTGCGGCCAAAGGTGACTCCAGGATCAAAGGGGACACCCAGGGACTCTGCACCTGGTGGGAGTGGCACCTGTGACAACAAACCCTGCTTGGGAGGACACCAAAACCGCCCGGGCGTTGAGAGCCTTCCTGGCAAAGCTGCCACTGCCAGGGCACAGCTCGGCTGGAAGGGGCCTTTGGAGGCCACCCTGTCGAACCTCCCTGCAAGGACAATGACACAACATGAAATGCACCTCCCCCAAACCCCAAACCCTCCCTGCATTCGGGAGGAGATCAGGAAAAAAGCATCGTGTGGGGTGGCTGAAGAGGAAGCAGAATTCGGGGGAAGAATGCAGGGAACTTCTGCCAAGGTATCTTACAGGAAACAAGGCTGAGCCAGGACAGGGAGCACCAGTATTTATGTAATTCCTAAAGCTCTCATGTCCTTGAGATTTCTTGTAGGTACAGGTGATGAAGAGTTTGATTTTCCCAATGCCCAGGTTAGGCATCAGTTGTCACTCTGATATTCCAGCTTTGACTTACTCTGAAATGTAAAGTACTGAACAGAAGTCAGAATTACTGTGATTGATGCCATTACTATAATTTTTTGCCTTTTCTTTCATACCCCTGTAATACATCTTTTTATAACTTTTGTATTCTTAGTGGTTTTTAGCTTATATCCTTAGGCTTATTTTGTCAAGCCAGGAGACTAAACATCTTAGAAACCCCAGACCCCAAGGTCCTCTCCAGAACACATTTTGTAAACTAAGATAGGACCATCCAGGGGGAGGTTCCTTGGGGAGGAGGGCTCATTTGAATAGTTGATAGATATGCTAATTAGTAAGACCTATAATATTGTGCCCCATCTATTGTGTGTGTGCACTGTGGGGTGCATTTGGGCACATTCCACCTGGGCACGGTGCACCTAAGGATCCTTATAATAAATACCAAGGTAAAAACCCTTCCTCCCTTCTAACAGTGTTTGATTCTTTATTTTAAGACCAGGAAAAGGCATCATTATCACCTCCCATTTTGCTCAGCTATTTAACTCACACCATCCACCCCTACTGCAAAAGGGAAGGTCACACTAGGTAAATAAAAACCGAGGCACACAACAATATATGCGTGTGGATATAAATATATATATATATGTGTAAATAAACAAGAATTCTTTGTGAATTTTCATCACTTATGAAAATAAGCAGGAGCCAACCTGCCAGTGTCAGGTGTTAACAGCTCTGCATGTGGCTCTGCTTGTGGTGAAACTTCCCATGTTAAGAGTAGAGAATCTCACTGGAAAAATTCTGGTTGGAGAGATTTATTGTGTCAAGGCCTTTCCCTACTAAGTACTCAGCCACCTGTGATGATTATTTCCCTACAAACCTGAATGCTCATGCTAAGACAGGAAGGTCACCACGAAATCATTTAAGCTGGAAAAGACCTTTATGACCATCTTTTTGCCTGAGCTTCCACACCACCCTGCACTGACAGAGGAGGAGACTGCCAGCTCCTTTCCTTGGCTAAACCAGAAAACACAGCCCTGCAGAGTTGGGTCCTACAGGACAAGGACAATGTGAGCATGGAGGATTCCCTGCAGCTCTGAGTTTGGCAGAAGTTCCTACCCAGGAGTGCACCCACCACACCTGCACGTGGCTGTGTTAGCAGGAAACTGCACAGGACACAGGGAATGGTTTGGAACTGCCACAGGGAAATTGGGATCTTGGGCAGGAATTGTTCCCTGGGAGGGTGGGCAGGCCCTGGCACAGGGTGCCCAGAGCAGCTGTGGCTGCCTCTGGATCCCTGGAAGGGTCTGGAGTTTACAAACTTGCCAACTTATCTTCCCAAACTCATTGCTCAAGCAGTGGTTACTGCCCAGGTCTCAATCCCTTTGGGGAGGGATTCTTATCCCAGCTTCTTTGGGAGAAATTAAGTACCAAGACAACCAGTGGGAACAGAAAAATCCTTTCCAAGGGCAGATTCAACATTTTGTCTCCTCTCCACAGACTGCATTTCCACACACCTAGGGCTGTGTTGGGTGGGGCTCCTCAGATTTGATGTTAATTTGCACAATACCAGAGAAAAATATAAAAATCATTAAGTTGCAGATGTTTGTGAGTTGCTATTACCCAACATCTGGCCATATCTTTGCACAAATCCAACCAGCTCAGGGTTGTGGCTGCTCTGACACAAAGGCTGTCATCCCCAGAATTTGACTTTTGTAATGTGGCTTTTTTTTTTTTAAAAGCTGCGGTTGCTGGAAATCCCTGGGGAGCTGCTGTGGTCAGCTCTGGAATGAAGTCAGGAAAAGGAGAATGGGATTAGCAAAAGAGATTTGCTACTTGCATATTTTGAACGTGGTGTGTTTTAGGCAGGGCCNAGTGGTAAAAATCCTACAGGCTGCACTCCCAGTAGCAGGAGAAATGCAGATGGAGTATGAAGATGACTGATAGCACGGGAAGCAAGGAAAAAACACCCCATTCACAACTTCTTTTTGTGGTCTCAGGTCTAACTCAGTGTCTGTGCTCTTGAAAGATATTGTGATAACCTGGCATTAAAAATTGCTCAGCTTTTTATCCCCTGACAATCTCCCGTGAGTGACTTTGACAACTCTGTTCCTTTGCCAGTGGAAATCACTTTCTAACCATATCACATATCAGCCTTCCTGGGATTTCACACTGGATCCACATGAGGGTAAATAACACACAGATTCTTCAGGATCCCTTCCCTCTTTCCAGCTACAAGCATAATATCCTTTTTGGGTTTTTTTCCAGTTCTCTGCAACATTCCCACTGCTACAAAATCCCTTCAAAATTATGTGACCTTTCCACATGGAGCAAACTCACAGGTACAGAAATGGCACCAAAAACCCCCCACAAGACACCACCAACAAAACTACTGCCAAAAATCAAATGAAAGAAAGGTTGGTACAGATCGTCTCCTTTAGTGGGCCTCTCTGGACCTGCTTGGTAGGTGAGAACAAAGGGGTTTGGTAAAGGAACTAAGCATGAAAAACCAGGCCAAACAAGGTGCAGTCAAAAGCTCATGAGACAATCAGAGCTATGAGAGAGACACTGCACTCCTGGGGCTCCCCCAGAGTGACAGAACCTTGTCCTCAGGTGAGCTGTAATGTCATGGAGGGGCTACAAACCCCCTAAAAATGCTGTGCCAAACACAGTCAGCTTTTCCTGCTTGGCATGGGGATAAGCTGGATGTGCTGGAAATGATGAGTCATTGATTTATGCTCTCAGGTTCCTGTAAGTGGGGAAGAGGAGAAGCTCACCTTACTGACTGAGCAGCACAGGGAAGCAGATTCACCCCAAAAATGGAGGGGAAATCCCAGAACCTGTCCCCAGAGATGTACAGCTGGGATAGCAACAGGCACTTGGGGGAATTTCTTCTACTTCATCTCTCAGCATTCCCACAGCTCTCCTTTCAGCCTAGTCCATCCCTCCCATCCCCTTGCAAAAGTGGCTGGACTTCTGACTAAAATTACCATTATGGAGGTGTCTGGCAGTACCTTTTACTTGCAGATAAAAATCTCCATCACCTCTTTCCACAAAGCTTTTTAGGAGGGGGAAAAAAGGAGATGATAAAAAAAAAATCATTTTGAATTTGTCCATCAAACTGGAGTTGATGTGTTAGGACAGACCCAGAAAAAAATGAGCACCCAGTAGGGACTGAGAGCTAGGAGGTGACAATTCCTACATGTATGAATGTGGCATTGCCTTGAAATGACAAAACCCCTTTGTATTTCACAGGGCCTCCGTGATCTCCTTCTCTCTAGAAGGAAAACTGGAATGAACAAGAATCCTCTTAATGTTTCTTGTATATTCAACATCCTCCCCCAAGCAGGACCAAAGCCCAGCACAATTCTGACAAGCAGAGACTCAAAGAGATTCAATGTGCTGGCTCCTTTGCTGCTCAGAAAACCATTTTGGGTTTTATTCTGGCTCTGGGGGACAGTTTATGTCAATCTTTTCTTCTTTTTTTTTTTTCCACAAGTGTTGCAGGTTAAACTTTGTGCCTAACAACCCTGACAGCGTCCCTGCACATTTTTTAGATGAGCCATTGAGTAGCATTATGACAAATTATGGGGCCTGATGATATGTAACAGGAACATCTCCTCCACTCAGAGGCTGTGGAAGAAATAAAAAGACTGAAAGAAATATTCCTGGCCAAAAAAAAAAAAAAAAAAAAGGGCATGTGGGGAAGCAGCAAGGTTCATTATGGATAGATTATTAATGATTCAGGAGTTCATTATTAATGGATTATTTACAAGTATTTCCTAAGTGTTGTCAGCTGTTCCCCCAGGAATAGCTTTCCAATAATATCCACAACTCAAAGAAAGAATGATGAGCTCTATTGATATTTTTATTACTAAAGGCAGCAGGTAATCATCAATATGTTCAAGAGAAAAGCAAAGACCTATTTCCAGTCTCCTCCACAGTTATTTTTTCATATCATAACAGCTCTGGGCTTATTTTGTACTCCTTAGTTAGTAAAAAATGACATTACTGCACTCAAAACCTTGTGTGTATGGAATTTTGTAGAAGCAGATCCTGAAGCTCTGTGACTCTGGGATTCTATGTAAGCCTGCTCTGTTAGACTGTCATAGGAAAAGGAAAAGGAAAATGAAAAGGAGAAGGAGAAGGAGAAGGGAAAGGAAGGAGAAGGAAAAGGAAAAAGAAGGAAAAGGAAAAAGGAAAAAGGAAAAAGGAAAAGGAAAAGGAAGGAAAAGAAGAAAAAGGAAAAGGAAGGAGAAGGAAAAGAAAAAGGAAGGAGAAGGAGAAGGAAAAGGAAAAGGAAGAAGGAGAAGGAAAAGGTAAAGGTAAAGGTAAAGGAAAAGGAAAAGAAAAAGGAAAAGGAAGGAAAAGAAAAAGGAAGGAGAAGGAAAAGGAAAAAGGAAAAGGAAAAGGAAAAAAGGAAAAGGAAAAGGAAGGAAAAGAAAAAGGAAAAGGAAAAGGAAGGAGCAGAAGAAAAAGGAAAAGGAAGGAGAAGGAAAAGGTAAATGAAAAGGAAAAGAAAAAAAGGAAGGAAAAGGAAAAGGAAAATGAAAGAGAAGGAAAAGGAAGGAGAAGGAAAAGGAAAAGAAAGGAGAAGGAAAAGGAAGAAGGAGAAGGAAAAGGAAGAAGGAGAAGGAAAAGGTAAATGAAAAGGAAAAGAAAAAAAAAGGAAGGAAAAGGAAAATGAAAGAGAAGGAAAAGGAAGGAGAAGAAAAAGGAAAAGGAAGGAGAGGGAGAAGGAAAAGGAAGAAGGAGAAGGTAAAT
>JACBWW010000047.1:4647064-4761736 GCA_020086605.1 Lanius collurio
ATTAATCAATTTTCACATTCTCCTTATAATCACTATGGATCCTCACACCAGAGTCTTTAGGTAATCTGGTGAGTGTTAACTTACATTTTACCTTATTATTAAAAACATTAAGCACATATTAATCTATGATTTATTACAATTAGGTTTGTTCTAATTTAATTAAACACTGAGGCCTCTTAAGTATTCTATGAAACTCAGGTATGTTGCCTGGCAAGCAGGGACTTTCTGAAAATAATTTTTCAGGAATCCTCAGTGATATTTTAGAGATCTCCAAATGGGAACTATTACCATGGATGAGAGCTTAGTTTTAGGATGAAAATGTACATTAGTCACTGGGTAAGTATTGCCAGACTTCCTTCCCTACATCCACCTTTGCAGGCTCAGATTGCTGGGTCATTCCTGTGTTATAAACACCAGCTCTCACCACAAAATTGTGTTTATTTACAATAAAAAAAGCAGCAAGCAGTTATTTCTGACTGACCATTCAAAGCCATGCTCTGAATGGTGGCCACCCAACCAAAAAGTGATTATGTGTGTGACAGTGCTGATGCTGAGCCCAAAGTTATAATATTGCTTCCAATTTTAAGGTTAAGTAAACCATGAACTGCCCTTTTAAGTATAAATATGTTGGTTAAAGCATTCAAGTTGTCTGGAAGCAGGGCTGGATCCCTTTGGTGTTTTGTTTGCCACCACAAAAGCACTGCCTTGGCTGAATAGCCCCTGTGCTTATGATCATCACAAACCTGCCACCACCACTAACAATTTTCAAACGAGGATTTAAATACTAAAATATCTTATTTTTCCCTCAACAAGCTTGCAGGACCACTGCACACGCAGCCACCCAAGTCCCAAAGGGAAGAGCTGGGGGAAGCAGAAATAGGAAGGAGCTGAGACAGTCTTGGAGCTGCCAATTCCTCATCCAATGAAGCAGAGGCAGAAACACTCCAGCCTCACTTTGCCATCCATCAGCAGGGAGTGCAGCTCGTCCTGCCTGCATTTCAGGGACCGATTCAGAGCAGTGGTGGGAGCCAAAGTCACGGCAGGGCCCAGGGAGGACGTGGGGCCAGCGAGGCCACACCACCTGTCCTTGGAGAACCCTGCACCCTGCAGCCTCCCAGGGGACAATCAGACCCTAGATGTCACAATCAAACCCTAGAGATCACAATCAGACCCTAGAGGTCACAATCAGACTCAAACCCATCATTTTTTTTAAAGGAGCCCACAGATGTTTCCCACATTCCAACATCCCACTCCAATGGCAGCTCTGCTGCCATTCCCGGAGCCTCACGGAGCTCGCGATGTCCCCGCACACACAAAGCTCTTAAACTTGTCCCAGGGGACAATCAGGCCCTAGAGGTCACAATCAGACCCTAGAGGTCACAATCAGACCCTAGATGTCACAATCAAACCCTAGAGATCACAATCAGACTCAAAACCATCATTTTTTTAAAGAAGCCCACAGGTTTTCCACATTCCAGCATCCCACTCCAAGCCATTCCCGGAGCCTCACGGAGCTCGCGATGTCCCCGCACACATAAAGCTCTTAAACTTGTCCCAGGGGACAATCAGACCCTAGAGGTCACAATCAAACTCTAGAGGTCACAATCAGACTCAAAACCATCATTTTTTTAAAGAAGCCCACAGATGTTTCCCACATTCCAGCATCCCAATGGCAGCTCTGCTGCCATTCCCGGAGCCTCCCGGAGCTCGCGACGTCCTCGCACACACAAAGCTCTTAAACTTGTCCCAGGGCACAATCAGACCCTAGAGGTCACAATCAAACCCTAGAGGTCACAATCAGACTCAAAACCATCATTTTTTTAAAGAAGCCCACAGGTTTTCCACATTCCAGCATCCCACTCCAAGCCATTCCCGGAGCCTCCCGGAGCTCGCGATGTCCCCGCACACACAAAGCTCTCAAACTGGGGTGTCACTCTGGAATCTGTCCCATGATTGCCCCTTCCCAGCCCTCAGGTGAGGAATCCTTTGGGAAAAGCATGTCTTCCCACAGGCAGCAGGCTCAAACAAGAGTCCACACTCAAAGAAAGTCAACAGAACCAACGAGGGAGAATTTCTCCCCTTCAAAACTTCGCCTTTCCAAGGATTTTCCCTCCCTGATGGAGACCAGTATGGAAAATTTAGAGCCGCCCTTCAGGTTTATTACAACTTTTGGGCACCAAAGGCTTGGTTCAAAAGCTCCCAAAGATGCACCAAGAGGCCCCAGAACCAAACCTTCCCCTCTCAGGGTGGGCAAAGGCTGAGGAGCGCGCAGCAACCCTGGCTGCTGGCACAGGGCTGAGCACACACAGCCCAGAGGAGTTTCCCTTCCAAAGGAAGGGAAAAAAAGATCCTCAAAGCTCTTCTGGGCTGCCTGGAAGTTGTATAATGTTGCTACAAGATAGATACAAATCCCCCCAAAATTAGGATCTGGAATTTCAAATGATAGCTGAAGCCCAACTCATTGGAACAAAACCCAACAGCTCTGTTTCAAAGAGCAAAAACCCACCAGGATGACATTTTTTTGCTCTGAATTCTGGTCTGGCCCCTATGTGGAAAGTGAGAACTGATTTAAAGAGGACAAAAAAAAAAAAAAAAAATTAAAGCTGCTTTTTTAGGGATGGGACTGGTCAATTTGGGTTTAGTTTTAGGGAAAAAACACCCACAATCCAAATAAAAGGGGAGCAGTAGAAGAGGGGCAGTACCATGAGGGAGGCATTTAGTGGCAGAAACACCTTCAGGAAAGCCTGGGAGCCTGCAGGACAGCAAAAATTTCAAGCAGGTGGAGAAAAATGAAAGGAAATAAAATGTTGGGGTGCATTTTGATTCCATTTTTTCACCCCTTGTCACAGCGTATTCCAAACATAAGCTCTTCATTTGATGCATGGATAATACAGCACTGTAATCCAGCTTACTATAAACTCCTACTCCCATCTCTTTGAACCACATGTGCATCCCAAAATTAGGAATTGCAGGATATTCAAATGTGAGAAACCTGAGTGGTGGCACTGAACAAGCAGCATCACCTACAATTAAGTATTTCCTTCTCTGGCACCTGGAGTTCAATAGGCACGGCTTTAATGATTTTATTTTCATTTGAAGGGGTCTGAATGAAGGAAGATGTGACTTTTTATAGGGGAGAAGTAAACAGCAGCCTAATCAGCCTCTGAGACACGACAATCTAAATGAAGGACCCAGCTACAGACCCTTTGCCTCTCTTAAAGCACATGGATTTATCCTCATTACGGGCTAGAAACAGCCCTGGCTCTGCCTGGGAACGTCAGCTTCGTACCTCTCGCAGACAAACCCGATGTTTCCTGGCACAGGTGCCAAAATAGACATGTTCTGGCAGCCTGGAGGTGAAACTGGATTAATTCCTAAAACCTGAATGCTGATCTGCTGTCATTTAACACACGCTCAACATGTGTGCTCAGCAGCAACTGGAAATGAAATATCTTAAATATTATCAAACGGTACATCATTAAATACAAATTAGATGGAAACAGGGGAAAGCTAAAAATTGACTAGGAGTTCAGCTCCTCTAAATGGCTAATACGGCCATTTTTCACCTGAAGCCCTCTCCAATACAGTTTTGCCATTAAGCAAAAACCTAAAGAAAGGTAATCAATTCCAACTAAAAAGCACTTCTCCCGGAATGACTGCACTTCAAACCCCTGGCTGGCTGCCAGCCTTCCCCCCCTTCCTTCACCCCTCCAGACAACAGCCATCAATGTTTCTGACTATCACAGGAGCACGAGGGGCCATGCATAATTGACTGGAAGATGGGCTAAAACTGTGCCCAATCAGTGTGTGATCAAAACCGCGTGGAATATTCAGCGCCACTTGATTACACGGAGCCTCGTCCTCCGCTCTCCTCATGAAATCTCTTCAAGGTCCAGAGTACTGTAATAAGATCATTACTGTCAAGCGCTACGAATCGCAGGCAATGAGTCTTGGGATAGGAAGTCATACTTCACAAGCTCCTCTGGTCTTCCTTTTTTTTTTTTTTTCTCCCCACCCCCCCTCTCTCCCTCTTTTTTTTTTTTTTTTTTTTGTATTTTACTGCGTGTTGAGGCAGCAAGGCGACGAGGTGACAGATAATGATCACATCACTGTGTGGCAACTAGAAAGGCACTTTTAAGAAAGAGCACAGAGAAATCAGCTTAAGAGAAACTCAAACAAATTTTTTTTTTTTTTTTAAAGGGCTTTTTTTTTCCCCCCTCAAAAATTAAATAGAATTAAACTGTGCAGTGTTCTCCTTTCATGAATTGTGATTTAATGTCATTGAATTTAATCATTTGATAGATTTTCATATTCTCCCAAAGCCTATTACCTCACAGACAAATGGCCAATTTTCTCCAGCTCATACTCACAAAAGAAACCTTTATTAATTTTTTTTTTTTTTTTCCCAGAGTCAGGGGGGAACTGGTGGAAAATGTCAATGATGAGGCCTGTTCAAGTTTCCCTTTTTACCTACTGCTTCCTGGAGTTGCACACCACATATGATGCATAACATCTATCACAAGTAACTGCTCTGTAAAGAGAAAGGTGGAGGGACAGAAAACAGGAGATTAAAGCACAGGGTATAAAATAAACATAACAGCAAGCTCAGCACTGAAACCTCACACAGGGCACGTGGATGTGCAGCGGGGACTTTGGCTGATTTAAGGTTTAAAACTTGACAAAACAAGACGGGTTTGAAGCTACTGACTGGCCAGGAGCTGGAAATAAAAAGGGCTCTGCAGTGCTGTTACCTGGATAACATCAACAGCACAGAGAGGGACCTGGAATGGCTCCAGTTGTGGTTTCCAGCTGGAGCAGGCTCCAGTGGTGGGACAATTGCTTGAGGGGAAGTCCACCTTGCCCACATCTCCAGCAGCTCCCACCTCCAGCAGCTCCATGAGCTCCAGAAGCTGCACCACAGCAGATTCAGTGCCCTACCACAGCATCCCCCCCCTGGCATTCCCCACTGAGAACCCATCCTCTGGGATGAGCTCCCTTCCAGACACATTCCACTGGGAGACTCCTCCTCAACTCCACCCTTTGAACATCATCACTGCATGAAAAGACTCAGTTTCCATAGGATCCCAGACAGGGAACTTAAAGCCCATCTCATTCCACCCCCCTGCCATGGCAGGGACACCTCCCACTGTCCCAGGCTGCTCCAAGCCCCATCCAACCTGGCCTTGGGCACTGCCAGGGATCCAGGGGCAGCCACAGCTGCTCTGGGCACCCTGTGCCAGGGCCTGCCCACCCTCCCAGGAGAGAATTCCGTCCCAACATCTGACCTAAAGTCACTCTTTCAGTCTGCAGCCAATATATGCATTTTCAGCCACAGATTTAGTAACATTGCTCATGAGTATCACCACCCTTCATGTTTTTTAAAAGATGTCACAAACACTGTGACAAAGAATCAAAACAATAACGGGCACAAATATTTCTTGATCTATAGGTTGTTATTAAATCCATAATTGACTAAAATGTAGCAGTTTGCAACTAAAAAGGAATTACCAAGTTGTTATTTCTACATTCTGCTCTGTGTGTACCTCTTGATTATGAGTCCTTATCAGCCAAGACCACATTTAACAACCCTTGGGTTGATCACACCTGCCACATTCCCCCTTGGAATTCCAGGCCTGAGCTGTCCATGGCAAACCTCCACAACCAGGGCTTCTGAAGGGAATTACTTAGGACTTCCTCTCTTTAAAGGAAGCTGCCTCCCACTGTTGCTCAATTCCAACAAGCTGATGAGTCCAAGTGCACAGGCATCCTTCAAAAACCAGATCTTCCCTCTACACCAAAACATCCTGATTATTGAAATTGTGACACTTTGCCTCAAGAGATCAGTTATGTGGTGAACAGGAGGACAAAGTTATACTGAGCACAATTACCTGATTTCAGCCTTTTTGCTGGCTGTAGCTTTATAATACAGAATCACTTCATTTTATGATATTTTAATTTAGGTATATAGGTTCATAATGAAATGAAATTGCCCTACACTCTGGAAAAAGTGGAAGGCACTTGTAGGCACTTTTTATTTAAGGAACAGAACTACCAACTTTCTAGCAGGAATGACAGCTCACAAACACTTGTGGCTACCTTGCAACCATCACCTCGTGGACATCAGGAACTGTTTTCATAACTGAGGTCTCTGGGTCAAGCTCACAGCACACAGCTGAGGACACCAATTACCCAAAGCCAGTGAAATGCTAAGGTGCCACTTGTTTTCATTCAATTACAAAGCTACTTAAAACGTCTTCCTTCCTCCCAAAAAATCAGGCCAAATCCCAGCGTGCCACTGGGAACGCAGCGAGCCCTTCTGCTGTCGCAGCGCTCCAAGTGGGACTAATTTCTCAGGAAATGCAGCAAATAAAGAGAAGTGCTGTCTTTCTCTCATTCTCCAGATGTGCCAGTGTGTGCAACCACCACCAATTCATCCCAAGCCTCATCCTTTCCAGAATCCCCTTTTCCTGCTGACCACCACTGTGACACTTTTCCTTTCAACCAGGTAGGCGGAACCGGCCGCCTCTGCCGACCCCGGGCTGACGGCGCTTCTGAAGGCAAGCAGGAACCTTTCAACTTGTTTAGCCTGCAATGAAGTAGGTTAAAACAATAGATGAGCTTCACCTCCCTTGTCTTTCACTCCTCAGCATCAACATAAGTGTCTTTCAGCAGCAACCCTTTCATGTCAGGGAGGCTGTGGCAGCCGAGGCTCGAGGATTCCCAACAAGCGACCTTTCTGCCTCGGTTGAAAGTCAGGCTCTGAAGATTCGGGCTGGTTTTATTAATTTCTGCCCTCCTGCTTCCCAGGTGCACAGCACTTGGCCAGCACTGAGTTTCTTGTGGGTGAAGTCACAGCTGAGCAGTGGAATTAGAGGCTGGGAGTGCTCTGACAGGGATCAAGGATAAACTCCCAAATGCTCAAACAAGCGTCTGGTGTTACGGACAACAAATGTGGGCATACACTGCTGGGTTTTCTTTTGAAAGTTCTCTTGCAGGCAGGAAGAACACAGCTAGGTATTCTGCTCATTTTTAATGCCAACTAAGCCCTAAGACCTGCTTTATTTGGGAGGTATTTAAATAAATTGTTTCCCAAAAGGCAGCTAGAGCAGAAAAAAGTTGATCAGGAAAGGCTCACGACTCTCCCGAGATAATCTACAAAATGAGGATGCAAATAATTAACTAAACACACTCCTAAAACCTCACTGAAAGCAAACTCATTGAACTCCAGGTTTAGGAAGGTGGGGTTTTTGTGTCCAGTGAAATTCAGCAAAATGTTATTTGCTGCAATTCCTGAAATGTTTCATGTACAGGAGGACCCCACAAATGACACGACGACCTAGGATGTGGAGATGAAGAGAATTCAGTAGCAGCCCTAAATTAATTACAAACCTATTTAAAACCTCCCAACCTTCCTAATAATCTGCTTATCCTGCCAGCCCCTCCAGTTCCAAACAAATGCTTCGTTTCTTCATTCAGTATTGCAGTCAAAATGGCACTTTTGTATCCCTCTCTCTTTAAGCACCGAGTATCTTTTAAAACTATGAACTTTCTAAAACTTCAGGCACTTGAAAAGACCAGAAATAGAAACAAAACCTGCTCTCACTAAACCCTCCATCACGAGATGCACAGAAATAGTACCCATCAGGATGGGAACATACTCCTCGTCTGTATGATTTGGGTCTGCATTAGGGATTTTAAATTTTACATTTATGTATTTATTTTTTTAGAGGGGAAAAGCTTAAGATATCCCTTAGCATTGTAAGGAGAGTAAAAAAAAAAAAAGAATGAAAAAAAAAAGGAAAAAAAAGCAAGAAATTATTAAGGAATTACTGTTTTCTGATTCATCTCCAAACTTTGTGTTGCTGCTGTACCCCAATTATAATTATTTGTAATTATTGAGAGCTGATTTATAGGGATCAGCTAAAATAATTAGGATGACAAAATCACCAGGAATAACTTCTGTGGGGTTCCTACATGGGCAACACCTGTTTGCTGTACACTTAATTATCCTCTAATGGACTGCAAACAGCTTTTACCTGAGGAAGTTTTGGTGGCAGCTTAGTTCTGGGCATTACTTCAAGCAACACAATCCACCCAAGGACCTCGACATGCAGTGGATTCCATTCCAAAGGTTACAAACTCTTTAATAGGTGAGTGGTTCTGCCCTTGCTGCAGCTGCAGGTCAAGATATTACATTTCACATCTTCCTCGCAGAGAAAAGGCAGCGACAACGCTGTGGCTCTTTGTGCTGGAAAGGTTTGTGAACATGCTGTCCTCTGACAATGTCAGAAGGTTTCTTCCAGACCATAAAAAGCCCAAAAAATATTAAATATATATCTAAGAGCAGCAAGTAAAAATACCCTTCTTCATCATGGTGCTTAATCCAGTGTAATATAAATAAATATTAGCATTAACAATGCCAAGTCCCTCTGTCAAAGGAGGAATCTCCTCCTGATTTTGCTCCTTGAGGTGTTTCCACTAAATTTCCAAAAATGCCAAATGACATTTTAGAGAAATGGAATTTTTTTAAGTTTGGTGTGGCCACCACGCTTCCTAAACTCTGCACCCAAGGAAATCCATGTTAAAATTGGGTGGAGGACACCACAGTGTGGAGCCAAGAATGTTTCAACCACTTCAGGGGATGATGCCAGCAGGTAAATCACCAGGATGCTCGGGGAAGTTCAGGGTGGGAGGCTGCAGGGAAAATGCACTCAGGTTTTTCCATGCATTTCAGTGACCCTCTGTATTGCTTCTGATTTACTCATTTAAAATAGCAAAATTTCAGGTGTTCTACAGAGAACTTGCATTTCCCTAATTCATGTTGTCCTTCTGGTTGTGGGGTGGCTGAAAGGGACACAGGGAGAAACCAGATGAAAGCAGTGATGGTTTTGCTTATTGCTGAAAGAACAACTGAGAAGCCTCACTAAACCTTGTTTTTCCATCCACAGAAAACTGACAAATATATTTTAATTTCCCACTTGACTAGAGCTCATTTTCAACGCTCAGTGATACAAAACATGTGTGCTTTAAAAACCAAGAGTCTTTTAAATACCTTTAGCAGTTTACCCCAGGAAAAATCAAAAATACAGAATTTCTCAGTAAACTGGGGTTTCCCCTTTAGCTAAAAGCCAGGAAGTGTAAACCTGGAGTTGGGTCCAGACTGCACAGAGCAGCAAAGCACCAGGAAAAGCAATTACTGCACAAGGGGCAGAGAACAAATACCTTTGTGCTAAGAAAACAGTTCTAAGAAGGAACATAAAAGGTCCTCCTTTGTCCTTCAAAACTTCTTTAGAAACAGATGATGAAGAAGAGCATGGATTTCTGAGAGTTTGGAAAAGTCTGCCAAGTTGCTGATCACATTTCCTGCTCCTCGAGCGCCGTTTCCCAGCTCCACCCGCGCACAGAATGCGGAGCTGGGGGGGGGGTTTGCTCCAGGATGCTGAGAAGGGAGATAAATTATCTTCCCTGGGAGGGTGGGCAGGCCCTGGCACAGGGTGCCCAGAGCAGCTGTGGCTGCCCCTGGATCCCTGGCAGTGCCCAAGGCCAGGCTGGAGCAGCCTGGGACGGTGGGAGGTGTCCCTGCCATGGCAGGGGTGGGAACGGATGGGCTTTAACGTCCCCTCCAACCCAAACCATTCCATGATGCTGTGGTCTCCCTGAGGGAAGCAGTGATGTTCCCATCTCACTGGGATGTGGCTGGGCTGGCCCTGCAGCAGAGAGCAGTGCTGGCCCCACTTGCTGGATCTCCTGTAAATGAAAAACTTGGATCCCAGTGCTGAAAGGCAGCCTGGGGCTTTCCTAAAATCCCAGTGATGGATGGAGGAGAGGCAGGCTAAAGCTGGCAGAGCCAGCTTTAAAACCAACAAGAACAAGAAAAATAAACACTGGGAAAGATCTTTCTGTGAAGAGCATTTCCAAGAAAGCCTTTTAATTTTTCTGCTTGTTTTGCAGCTGAAAAGCCTTCCTGTCATCCCCGGCTGCTCCCGTAAGTGCAGCAGCACAAGGGGACCCAAACAGATGAGGCTCTGAGCAGCCATTCCTCTTTGAAACACAGCTCTGTCTAATCCTGCTCCGAGCAACTTCAGGCAGCATGGTGGGAAAAAAACCTGCTGGATGCTGGCACCTTGCCTAATGTAAGCATTCCTGCTGCTACCCTCAAAAACACCGAGGGATTTTTTTCAGTGACAAGTTCTGCAAAGAGAACTAAAAAACTTCTCCCTGGGTTTCACTGAGCTGGGAAGAAAAAAAAAAAAAAAAAAGAAAATTCGCAAGAATGTGCTTTTCCAAGCTAGGAACTGAATTTTAATTTTTGTCCAAGTGCAACGCAGGTGCTTTAGTATTTTTGTTGCTGTGAGCATTGTCTCAGAAAAGCTGTAGAAAGATAAACCAAGGGAGATGAAAGGACCCATCCCAGAAAGAGAGGGCTGTGCATGTGCAGATAGTGTGGAGAGAGAAGAATCAGCATGACCTTTATGGAAGGGCATAAAAGGGATGAGCATCAGTCCTTGGAATTGGTGAATCACCCTGAGCTCAGTGTCCATCATCGTGATATCTGAGTACTTGGGCAGAGGTCAATGATCAAAGCAGGCATGTTCAAGGAGGGAAAAAAAGCCCTGCAAAGTGCAGTGAAAATGCTCGAGTTTGCTGAAGACCAGATTTAAACCTCATTGAACACCTCAGCTTTGGTGCAGAGGAAAATGAAGGAACCCAGAATTCCTGTTTGAAAGCTGATACTTGAAACGTGCCTGGAGCCAAAGGAAGGCGACACAAAATCTAGAATTACCCATGCCATTTAACTGTGATCCATTGTACCTGCCTGAACAGCGACTGCAGGAGCATCCTCCTCCTCCTCCTTTGCACGTGGAGCTCAGGATTTCCAGAAGGAAGGAGGGAAGACGTGGTTCTCCCACAATTGTCACCACAGGCTTCTGGAGCCCATCTGCAGCAAGTCACCTGCTGCATCTGAAACACTCTGGTCAAAGTTGCATCTCCCAGAGCATCTTCTCTGACTGCCTGATTTGGATTTGTGGTCTTCAGGAGTGCAGTAATCCTCTGAGGGTTTAAATCTATGAGATGGTGGGGGAAGACAAATCCCCAAGGGAATCTTTTAGGTCACTGGACAGATTTGTAGCCAAGCGCTGGAGAACAAGGAAAAAACTGGAACTGAAAATTGCTTCCAAGTGCAAGACAGATGTGAAAATTACAGACCCAGAATACCCTGAGTTGTAAACAACGCACAGGGATCACTGATCCAACCCCTGGCCCTGCACAGACCCCCAGCAATCCCACCCTGGGCATCCCTGGCAGCGCTGCCCCATCGCTCCTGGAGCTCTGGCAGCCTCGGGGCCGTGCCCATTCCCTGGGGCAGTGCCAGGCACCCTCTGGGGAGGAACCATTCCCTGAGATCCAACCCAAACTTCTCTGACATTCAACTAGTTGGAGAAAATACCCAGAACAGCCTGAACCTGGTTGGACTTGTGGCTCTTCGAGGCCTTTTCCAACCTCAACAATTTGGTGATTCTGCCTTGCACCAACACAAGTAGCAGAAAATCCAAAGGCTGCAAGGGCCCACATGCCAGCATTTGGAAAGAGCAACCCCTCCCAGCCTTTGTGAGTCTTGCTAGGACATCCTTAATGGGAATCTACAACCACTATTACTCTTTGTGAGACGCCCTTCTCCTAAAAGGACAGGGAGCTGGAGCACGCCTCATTGCCTTCTCCTTCAGCTCCCGCTGACAGACGAGGCTGCCTGTCCTCGCTGTCAGCCATCCCCTCCCAGCCCTGCTAGGGATTCAAGGACCAGCCAGATTAGCTGTCTGCTGAAGGATGCCCAGAGCTCTGGGATGCCCAGAGCCCTGCGTGCAAACTCCTGATTCTGCCCTTGTGGCCAAACTGCTGCTTCTCACCAGGCTGTGCTTGAAAAGAGATGTTGTAAAATTAAAGAGTTTAACGACCACTGGGGCCCTCCCAAGACACAACTCCAAGTCCCAAACACAACAGAGTGCTCAGCCCAGAAGACATGTGGGAAGAGGCAGGTCAAAGGATGGGCTCATGCAGAGCTACAAACACTGTAAAAGGAGGACCTGGCACTGCTGGAGCGTGGCCAGGGCAGGGAACGGGGCTGGGAAGGGGCTGGAGCCCCAGGAGAGGCTGAGGGAGCTGGGAAAGGGGCTCAGCCTGGAGCAAAGGAGGCTCAGGGGGGACCTTGTGGCTCTGCACAAGTCCCTGACAGGAGGGGGCTCAGCGGGGTCGGGCTCTGGGAACAGGGAACAGGGACAGGAGGAGAGGGCACGGCCTCAGGCTGGCCCAGGGGAGGGGCAGGGTGGGCATTGGGGAAATTTCTTCACAGAAAGGGCTGGCCAGCTCTGGCCCAGCTGGCCAGGGCAGTGGTGGAGTCCTTATTCCTGGAGATATTCAGAAGATGTGCAGATGTGGCAGTTGGGGACATGGATTAGGGGTGGGCTTGGCGGTGCTGGGGGCATGGTTGGACTCCATGATCTCAGAGGGCTTTTCCACCCTAAATGATTCCACTCCCTTTAAGACTCCCTGAGTGTTACTGAGCTGCCAACAACTTCTTGCCTTTCTGGAAGCACACTGATCTCATTTCTAGGAGATCAGCTGAGCTACTGCAAGAGGATTTCAGGTAACACAGTGCGACGCTGGAGGCCGAGGAGAAGAGGAAGAGAAAACAGAGGAGGATTGAAGGATGGACTCTGCAATCAGAACAGGGACATCAGGGACAAGAGACCCAACTGCAAACCCTCCCTGCTCCCTCCTGCAGCCCAGGACCACACAGGCTCCAGCTCCAGTGCCTTGTGAAAATAATCTCCCCAGGAGAAAGAAAACATACACCTATTAACTGCTCAGAAAGAGATTTTTCAAAGGCTCTCGATATCCAGCTGGTCTTGATTCATATTGACTTCAACAAAATATTCTTGGACCAATGGTGAACGCTCTGAAAAATCCCCTCTGTAATTTGCCATTGAGGTATGAAAATAAGTGGTGTAAAAGGGCTTCTTTAAAAGGAAGAAAAAAAGAAAAAAAGGACAAATTAAAAATGAAAGGTTGAACTAAAATTTGGCTTCGGGCCATAAACTAGGGGGAAACTAACAGCAAAGATAGTTAAATGACTGGAAAGAGAACACAACAGGAGCTGTTATGAAAAAAAAGCTGATGGCTTTTTAAAAAAGGATTTGTATAGATAGCTGAGGAAATAAATTCCGGATGTGATAGAAGTGCAATTGAGAAATTAAATAAATGGAAAATAAGGATGACTAAGTAGTAGTTAACATGCCCCTTCTCGGTTGTATACTATTATCACATCTATTTTTAATGTCTCTTCAGCTGTCTGCAATTGTCATCCTCTTTTCAGAACTTGTTCCAACGTTCTTTGAAACTGAATTAGCTGTTTTTTACTCTCCCATGCTTACAACCACATCTCTTTCTTACTCAACACTCCCCTTTTCCCACAATGTTATTCCATTGTCTCCCTTTTTCATCTCACCTTATGTGTTGACTCCCCAGTTTCTGAGCCTTCCAACCACCCTTGTTCATCTTTTTTTTCTGGAGCTCTTTTGGTTGAATCCTAGCATGTTTCTTTTCTTCTTTTCTAAAGCTGCAAGCATGTTTTATATCATATCTGGCTCCTGTACACATTGTTACCCCTTCAGAAGGGCATTGAACAGCTACAGCAGTGTGGAAATAGTAAGCTAAACTAGGGGAGAAAAAGAAGTTCTTTTTGGCTTTTGCTTTCTGGCTCGTAAAAAAAAGAACCCAAACATTTAAACTCTCCCCTTTTCCCTTTTATCCTCAAATAACAGAAGCTTTCCATGAGCAGCTGAATATTCAAACAATGAGAGGCATCAGAAGTGTTGGCCATTCTAGAGCTCAGGATGTGCCTAAGGAGATGTGATACCACAAGATTTAATAATACTGAAAAAAATACACGAATTCTGACGTGAGCTGAGGGCTATGGAGTGAACATGAATTTTTCCTCCTTGTTCACCTTCCAAGTGTGCCTCTTCCTTACCTCAACACCTAATGATGCTCCATATTAACTTGGGGACTCTGATTTTTTTTAAAAAAAGAGGTTCTGAACACATTTCAGGCAGCTGAATTCACCACTGTGATGCCTCAGACGATTCAGCTCCATCATTAAAAGCTCAGTCTTTAATTTCTCACCATTCCCTTTCCCTCGTGCATTGGGAGCCGAGGCTGTGGCTCAGCTAACAAACACTCTTTGGAATGGCATTTTCAAAATTCAGGCTTGGATTTTTTTTTTTTGAAACCTACCTTCAGCTGTGCCCGAGATCCCATCAGCTTTGAAGTTGCTTGTGCTTTTCTTCCGGCGGTGCTTCTTTCTGTTGGCGTGGGGGGAAGGAGGGGGGTCCAGTTTGGGGCTGGTGGTACTGGATATACTGGGGCTGGAACACACCGAATCTCCCAGGCCAGTGTCTGCAGTTGGGTGAGGGGGGGAAAAAAGGGAAGAAACATAAAAATGCTGCGAGCTTGAACTGGGTGAGTGTTGGAACCCGAGCTACAACCCCTGGCTGTTCGCAGATACAGTCCTGAGCTCATTCAGGAGATTCTCCAAACAACAGCCATTATTTTGTTCAAAAAAGTACCAAAAAAGCCCAACTTGGCTGAAGTGCTGATGTAAATCCTGTTAGATTTACAGGACTCAGCATCAATTTTAGGAGCAGGCCAGCTGGAATGCACAAAACCAATGGGAAAACACATTATTGCTTCCAAGTGCTCCTTCCTCCATAGATCTTCCCCAGCCTCACATTAACTCCTGTAACACTTGGGACATTTTAACAGTAATGGAACAGAGATCTCCCTGCATCCTCTGGATGTTCTCTGCTGTCATTAATATCAGACAGACACACGCTGAAAAGGAGGTGATGGCAATAAAGGGGGGAAAATAAGGTAATGTACACTTGGTACAGGTGATAATTGTGTGATAAAGAGTCACTTCCTACCTGCTGCCAAGGAAAAGAAATAATACCACATCACTCTGTTCAGTTTGCTGCTTTATTAACTGCAACAATTTTAGGAACTGGGTCCTTCTACACAGTAAATACTCAAGTAACCTTAATCCAGGATTTCCCCCCAAGGTTGGTAATATGATTTTTGTTTAATTACTGGCTTGGTTGGGATTTTAATTATAAAATTCAGCACAAAACCTACACTTTAAAAGGGAAGTGCTTGCTATTATGGAAAGTGAAGCCATTTCCAGAAGCTTACTTAAATACCATATTGCACTTCAAGGACTGCACTTATGTGCCATATCCTTAAAATCTCCTCGACAGATATTCAGCAAATACATTCCCATGACTGCCTTTTGGGGTTAAATACTTGGTGATTGGTTTCAGAATAGCAGACATGAGGAAAAGAATAAAAATCCTTAATATAAAGCTTAAGTGTAATAAGAGGAACACGTATCAGTTTAACTAATATGAAAATCAGAAAAAATATTTAAAAAACACCTTTTGATTTTTTTTTTTTTTTGCATAGCTAAATTCCCACAGAACTGCCTGTCTGCCAAAACCCAACTTATTTTGGTTTCTTTTCCTTCCTAATAAAGTTTATTTACTAATTACCCCCTAAGCACAGTTGTGCTCTAAGTTATTAGTGGGGGATAAATTATGTAGCTAATTGCCTGGCAAGAGAGACCAAATCAAACATTAATCTTTACATTAAGGATTTCTGCTCTTTTCCCTACATCCACTAGCTTGAAACTAGTTCCCAAGAATTTAACCCCAAAAGGGAATCACGGGGATGTGTTTACTCTGTATCAGTGCAGGAGATTTTAAGGATCTGCCCCATAACTGGTGCAAGTGGCTCTCCTGGCTGAGTTTGCTGCCTCTCGAGGGGAGGAGGAAGGCAGGTGAGAATCCTGGTGGGGATCCTCTTGGCCAAGGGGACAGAGATCCCTTTGGATCCATGACATGGGAAGAAGATGCAGAAGAGGGTGCCAGAAACACAAAGGCATGAGCACAGATGCAGTGGGGTTACTGCCAGTCCCAAATATTGACCTCCCAGCTTGATTCTGAAGGTTTCTTATGCTGAGACTTCAAAAGAAGGGGAAAAAGCCAGGTTGCCCAGAGAAGCTGTGGCTGCTCCCAGATCCCTGGAAGTGCCAAGGCCAGCTGGATGGGGCTTGGAGCAACCTGGGCTAGTGGAAGGTGTCCCCCCCTGAGGTGTCAGAACTAGAAGATGTTTAATGCCCTTTCCAATCCAAACCTTTCTGGAATTCTATGACTGCAGATGCTCCACTTTTCCCCCCTCATTCCCAGCTTGCACTTTAGAAACAATTAAAACCCACCCGTGCTCATCGCCTCATGCACCTGCAGCATCAACCACCAC
The DNA here is from genome assembly GCA_020086605.1 of Lanius collurio. NCBI lineage: Eukaryota > Metazoa > Chordata > Aves > Passeriformes > Laniidae > Lanius > Lanius collurio. The sequence continues at coordinate 4,663,433 of JACBWW010000047.1, forward strand.
GCCCTGGACCCATCAAACGGTGAAGAAACCACACAACCCCGAGGCAAAGCCAGGGAACACATCCTGTTAAAAACCACCAGGGTACCTGCACACACTGATGGCAGCTCTGTCTAATTTGGAGGCTGTAAATCCCCCCAACAAAACCCGCTCGTGAGCTCTGAAAAATGAGGGACGTCCGGGGTTTGATGCCTGGCATCGGGAGAGCTGAAGAATTAACCTCCCATGGTAAATCCTCACCATGCACGGCCCCTTCCAGGTAATAACCTGCTGTCCTTGGGTCAAACTGCTCTGAAGTGGGAGCCTGGAGCCTTCCCTCCCCCTCAACCAGCAAGGCAACGTCGGTGCCTCGTAAAGGGAGCCGAGCCGACGCTGCCGGTGCGTTGCTGCCCCGCATTCCCTCTTCCCGAGCCCACCCTTTGAAGATGGGAGTTATTTAACATTCCCCTGGTTTAAAATATGAGCAATCAAAAGGCGCTGGGCTTCCACGCTGTGCTCTCCCATTTCCCACTCCTTCTCTTGCCTGACAAGGTATTCTTCAAATTGAAAAGAGGGCTCCTGAAAGCCCGGGCTTCGGGAAACTGTAAATGAGTTCAGGCTTCAGCCCGCTGAATGCAATTTCATCCTCCTGACTGAATACAAATAATGCATTTTATTTGGTATCAATTACCACGCCTGAGAACAGACGACCACTGCCGGCACTATTAAATACATTTAAAAAAAAAAAAAAGAAAAAAAAAAAAAAAAAAGGAGGGGGGGGAAAAAAAGGCAAGGAAAAAGGCACGGCAAATTAAAAAAGCAAGCGCCTCATTACTCCCCATCTCAACCAGCTTTGACAGAGGCACTGGAACTCATAAGCTGCGTTCCACTGGGCTGGGATGGGCTGTTTTCCAGCCATCCCGCACGTTCAATGTCAGCCATTAGTTCTTCCCAATCGGGCATCAATGTTCAACACACACCCGAAAAAATATATAATACTGGTAATAATAATAACAATCTGCAGCCTCTCCGAGCTTCAATACTTGAAGTATGAGTCAAAGCAGCAGTTTCACTTTTCACTCGGGAAGCTGACAAGCATGACTAGAGGGGGAATAAAATAACATTCAGTTCGCATAAATATCAAGCGGGCTGCTTGAGACTGATGGGCCAGGAATGTATTCTTAGCCATCATTCTGGCAGACAGGCCCAAGGACACTCATAACTTATTTTACAATCATTTAGTTTCAGCTCAAGTGGAAAACGTGACAACTTATCTCTGCTGACAAGATGCCATATCGAACCTTACAATTAACTCTCCCCCGATTATCTGCCCAGCCCATCATTAACTCTGCAGCTCTTGATGGACTGAACGGGCACAGCTTCCCTTGATGATGGTCATGGCTCCATTACATGACACTAAGGACAAAACTCTCCCCTTGCCACGTAGCTGGGGTTGTCCTGACCGGCACATCCTCGTTTTTGTAACTGTTTCCAAGTGATGTGCAGCAAAATGCTGCTGAAAAACATCTCCTCCCCCAAAATGGGGCATCCTCGTGGTTCAGCCCATGCCTGCTGCTGCCTGGGACCTACAGCAGTGAGCCAGAGATGCCCATGGCCTCTCCCAGCAGCCAGGAGCTTTCCTCCAAGCCCTCCATCCCTTCCCACCACAATTATTAACTCCTTCAGCTGGAAGGGAGAGCTGACACAGCCACATCATAGAATCATTTGGCTTGGAAGGGATTTTACATCCCAATTCCTGCCATGGGACACCTTCCACAATCCCAGGCTGCTCCAAGCCCTGTCCAGCCTGGCCTGGAACACTTCCAGGGTCGTGGCCATCCCTGTGTAAGTATGAGCAGTATCTCAGTGCATGCCCAAAAGCAACAAGTGACACTTGGTGACCAAACACCCCTCAAGTTATGAAGGGATGGGACATAAAAACCCCACCACCCTGCCCTTTGCAAGGTAATTTTTCTCTACAGGTGCAGGACACGTGGAAAAAGACAGAGATCCCTCTGCTTGTGCAAGCCCAACCTTCATTTGCTAGAATTTACCAAACAAAACAAAAAAGCCAATGCAGCTTTTACTCCACAAAGAAGTCCCACGTCTGCCTCTCTCCAAGATCCATTTTGCAATTATGGTCATGAGAGAAATTCCTTTCAAGCACGACAAACTGTGGTAGAAGAAAGGAGGGGTGGAACAGGAGAAACACTTTGTCTACAACTACAACCCAGAGTTAAGAGACAGAACATGAAATGAAAACCAATCCTCAGAAGAGTCTCAAGGGCTGTGCTGTTGTACTGGGCTTTATCTGCTGTTTGATACAATTTGATATCCTCTCCCAGTGTTACACGTGTTTTGTAAAAGGCAACTTTCCATCCAGTTCCCAATTCCTATCTTTTTATTGTTTTGTTGTTTGGAAGCTGCCTGTGCTCAACAAATGGATCTCAGAGACAACTCCAGTCATGCCCCCTAAGGACTTTGTGAGGGTCCTCCTGGACCTGGAAAGGGTAGGAATTTAACAGAATCATCACTGAATCACAAAATTGGAACTGACCCAACAGATCATCCCACTCCACCCCCTACCATGGGCAGGGACACCTCCCACTGTCCCAGGCTGCTCCCAGCCCCAATGTCCAGCCTGGCCTTGGGCACTGCCAGGGATCCAGGGGCAGCCACAGCTGCTCTGGGCACCCTGTGCCAGGGCCTGCCCACCCTCCCAGGGAACAATTCCTGCCCAATATCCCATCCAGCCCTGCCCTCTGGCAGTGGGAAGCCATTCCCTGTGTCCTGTCCCTCCATGCCTTGTCCCCAATCCCTCTCCTGGAACCCCTTTATGCTCTGGGAGGGGCTCTGAGGTGTCCCCGGAGCCTTGCCTTCTCCAGGTGAGCACCCCCAACTCTGAGCTGTCTGAAACTCAATCCAAACCCAGACTGTGCTTCCTGGTGGTCCTAGAACAGGCAAACAACTACCTCACATCCTGAATTCCCAAGCCCCTGCACCGAACCTGTCCGAGATACGACTCCTTCAGCACCCGTCACAGCAGAGGTGCAGGAGATGCCAGCACAGGAACCAAGGAGGCCAAGGAAATGAGGGAAAATAAGGCAGTGTGAGCACCCCAGGGCAGGGTAAAGAAGCTGGGGGTGGAAAAAGAAGGAAAAGAGACAACATGTGAGGTACGGGAATAGCACAGCACAAAGGCTGGGACACAAAAGTCCAAGAGCGGAGCTTCGTCGTTGGCCCACGGCTCCTATTCTCTCTGTCACACACACAACCCTCTCTCCTGTGTAACCATCTGCAGTGGAACCAAGGATATTCTGACCCCTTCTATCTTCGTGTCTTTTGATTTATTTCATATTTTTGTCAAATCACCTATTTACAAAAACTTGAAACAAACTCAACAGGTGACGCTATTCTCCGCAGACCAAAGTCGAGCTTGATCTGGTTTACATTTTTCTTGCATCTTCTTGTTAAAATTTTCCAACAGGCTTTCAAAGTGAAATTAGACTTTTTTGTCAAGCCCAGCTCCCCAACACGGCCTTATTCTCAAGTGGCTGGAGATTGATTAATTTGGGTTTTTGATTTGCCGAAGTGACAAGAAGTCAGACGTTACAAAAGCGGGAGCGGTGAATGGGATCAATTAAAGAGCAGAAGCAGCAACACAATTAATAGCACCAGGTTCAAGAGGAGAAAGAAAAGCGCTGATGACGAAAACAACAGCAACAGCTCTGCCTGCAGCAGGAATCTTTGCTGCGACCCAAGGAAGGCTGAATCCAAAGAGGGTGTTTCAGAACTTTCACTATGCCATTAGTGCTGAAATGAAATAAGGCAAAGATGTCGGTAGCTGGTGGACTGAATAATAAAAAAATAGCTGGACACTTTCATCTTCCACACGTGTGTTTTAAATAAAGGTGAGAAAAGCAATCCTTTTATTTAAACAGGGGAAGCAAGAGACTATAACTATCTGTAGTTTGTATTTCAGACCCATTTCCCCGAGCTGAGATTTTTCTGGCTGTGAAATCCACTGCTCTCCAGCTTCCCTTTACAGCTATTACCATAAATGTTCTATCAAGTTCTTTATCTTCCTCCTCTGCCTCAGACCGAAGTTAAAGGGACGCTGCAATCGCACAGCGACTGCGGAAGGCTGGAGTCAGGCACAGATGCACAGGACTGACATTAAAATCCTGTCAGAACTGCAGCTTGGCACAGGTCTGGGGATGTAATAAACACTTGGGAGTGGGGGAGAAGGGGTGGCACGAGATTACAGCTTCCAGGATGAAAAAAAGCAGCAAGGAGTTGTCAAGTACAGAGAGCTCACACCTTCGGGAGGAATTAGGTGCATCTGGTCATTGCTGAGCTGAGCTCAGCTCGGACACTCAAGCTATGGAGGGCTTAAATTAACCTGCTGCACTGAAGGAAATTAAAGGCAGCTCTGAGCAGAACTGGGGGATGGAGACCAAAGAGCCTTCCCTTTCCACAGCATCTCCCCTTTTTGTAGCCTTGTGCCCAGAGCCTGCAAATCTCAAAGCTGGCCTGTCATCCTCAGGAAGCCCCCCTCAGGAATGACTCCTTTCCTCTAAGAGCAATTTCAATGAAATAAGGAAAACAAAGCTTCCTTCTTGACAAAAAAAAGAGGGCTCTCCCTGCTTTTGGAGGGTCTGGCTCTTGCTGTGTGGCAGCACCTCAAGTGACCAGACCTCTGGGCACGTTTGGCCTGAGAGCATCACTTCCACTCTGTGGCAAGGGAGGGACATCACCCACATCCTTGGGAGAGAAGATCAGTCTCAAGATGGCCAGGCACAGATATTGGAAGGCTTCAGTAATTTTGGACAGACCCTCATCACCATCTCCCTTATCAAAAGGGAAGCCACATCACCTCCAGCTCATTCCCTACCAACACACAACGCTGGGCTGTCCTGAAGGAAGAGTGAGAGCAGAAATGCAACAACAGCTCTTAAAAAAAACCCACAAAAGTACATTTTCCCTCCTAAGGAGCAACACGTTACAGTGCTGGTGAAACAGCATCCCACTCCCTGGAACCTGAAGGATGGCTAGGAAGAAAAGAAGCTCCTTGTATCTGTAAGGAATTCACCAGCTGACACAAGAAGAGGACACATCCATTCCTCCACGATTCTCTCCTGTGCTGCCAGGATGGTGACAAGCAAAGCAAAGACTGTTTTAGAGGACCTGCAATGGGAGATCCTAATCCTCCTCCACACATCTTGCCTTGCAGCAGGTTTAGGGCAGGGATGATACAAACTACTCCCTGAGCGAGCAGGGTTTGTTAATTTATCTCATCCCCCATCTCTGTGCTGCCCACCTCTCTGGATGCCAACGTGCCCCGTGGAAAGATCAAGCCTGACAAGTTGGATGAACACGTAAGGACAACAAACCAGGAAAGGGCTGCACGTCTGGGATGCTGCAGGATTGCCACCACATCCCAAGGCAAACGAACTTGGTGGCTCCTGCTGCACAGAGGACAGTTGGGATGTACAGGGAATTCTCTAATTCTTCTGGCAGAACGTTTTCACTGGGCAGCATCAGCCCCGTGAGCCTCACACGGGTGTCACCCTGAACTGCTCCCAACTGGGCACACAGTGCTGTGGGTGCTGTCGTCTCCCCTGCCATCAACTGTGATGGGCAGCAGAGAGGCTGAAAAGCAGTGCAAAAGGCAGAAATGGTGGGGATTTATGGCAGGTCACTCATTCATTTCAGGGAATTTGTTCCCTCCCCACGAGGGAGAAAGGAGGTGGATGGTCCTTGTGAAGACTAACTCAGGGCAGAAGCTCCTGGTTCAGTTCCAGGTCTGCCTGGGCCAGTTTGGGTGGGGCTTGGGGCAGCCTGGTTGTGTGGGAGGTTGGAACAGGATGGTGTTTAAGGCCCTTCCAACCCAAACCCTTTTGTGATTCATGCTGTGACTGGTTCCTGTCTCCCCCTTTGGAAGCCAGGTAGATGATCAGACACCTTGAGAACAGCTGTAGCCAACTGTAGCACCACGAATCTGGCAAATCCAGCAGGGCTGTCCTAAGGAATGGGGATGGGGGAGCAAACAGCCACCTGGAGCACACTTAAAGAACACACCCTGGGTGAGTGAGCTCCATCACAGCCAGGTACACACAAATATGTGGCAAATCTGAGTTTAGATCAAAATGAGATGCATCATAAATTCACCTTAATTACACAGAGCTCCACCCTGATCTAACTATCAGCATTGTCTTCTCACTGCATTAAAAAAAATCCTCATTTAACAACATTTTGCTTTGAAATAGAGCCTGCAGGTCACCAGGCACTCAGAAAATAATGAATCCATGGCTTACTGAATCACTTCCTACTAAAATATTTACCTTGTGTTTCAAGATAGGCAAAGTAAGACAGAGAGGAAGAACTGACTCTCTTCAAAGAGATGCTCAGAGCCAGAAAGATGTCTCGTCTCTACTCCTGTACTTTAACCTTCCGTCTGTATAACCTGTGGATAACTTCAAGCTTCAAACCCACTCTGTGGTAATTGAGAAGAGGTTAGGAAACTCTCCACTGTCAGTCCACGAGACTTCAGTGACGAGCCCTAATATCACTGTTTGGGAGGAAGAAAAATAAAAAAAAAAAACAAAACCAAGAGAGTTTCACTATTAACATTTTCCAATTAAAGCTGAATAATTGCTGTATAGCAAATTGGCTGTTAATTGCATTATGCTAGGCAGGAAAAAGCTAAGGCCTCCCTGGTAATGTATGCCATGAGCAGTGGTGTCAGAAAGGAAAAGAAATAATGGAAGCAACACCAAGACTGCTCTTAATCAAAGGCAAAATCAAACATTTTCCCATTGCAGAGAGACCCAGAGCTGAAAAGCAAAGCCCTTAAAACACAAAGCTCTGCCTTTCAGAGGTGTCAGGTGGCACAACTGCCATCGACAAACTTTTTTTTTTTTTTTTTTAATTTTTCAGTTTAATCCAGCCCTTCCTCTAGCTGCTGGATAAATAAGTTCTTGTGCTCATCAGAGAAGCCCCAGTGCACTGGATACTCCTCACCTGCCCGGCCCGTGGGTGGCACAGGTGAAGGGATGACATCAAGTGTGACAAACAAAGGCACTTGAAAGGAGAAGCTCTCCCACCTGCAGGAAGGGAAGGTTTGGGCTCTGTGCTCCAGCTGGCCCCCAACAATGCCCAGGTTGTGCCCAGGGCCCGGCACAGAGGCTCCTTTCACTGCTGGAGCTGCTTTGAAGTGTTGGATTGCAGGGGTGAGGGGTACGTGGCATCCCCAGGGGCTGGGCAGAAACCCAGCCCCGCTCGGTGGGGCAGCTGCCCTGCTGCTAATTGCAACAGAAACTTCATTAAGGCCCACAGGGAATGAAAGCACCGGGTGTGTGGCATGCATGAGCTTCCTCCAGACCCTGCAAGAGAAAGCATGGCCCTCTCAGCCATACATGAAACCAGAGTGTAACCACTGCAGGCATGGCACTTCTGAGGTCCTCAAATCAGGATTTGCTCCCGTGGGAGATGTGCTTGAACACTTGGCTTTCTCAACTTTGTGTTTAAAGCTTTACTGAACTTTAAATAAATTTCAAATTTACATTATGAGATAAACTTAGATTATTTAAAGTGGGATTAAAAGATTAAGAAAAAAATAAAGGTGTATACTGATTTGGGAAGCTTATTTATTTCCCTCCTTAAGTCTTCCTTATAAAGTGCTTAAACATGGAATGCTCTGGGCTTATGAGATTTGCAAGCCACACTACTTGAATCAAGGAGCTTATAAAATGTCACATTCTGCTCTCACAATGTTATGTCTTCGCTCTGTGTTTACCTGAGAGTGTCTCTCGATTTATAATGCTCTCTGTAAACATGATTTGATTTTCCAAGTCCATAAACTCCTGCAGGATATTGTGTGAACCCAGCTCTTTCATTTGATTCCTTGCAATTACTGCAAACATTTCAGATTAAAGCAACCTTAAACTGCAAACGTCCAAAACAAAAACCTTTAAAAATTAAGCTCTTCTACATAAAAATCAGAGTACAAGCCAGGCTCCCTGATGAAGAATTCTCCTTGTGCAGGGGGGTGATCATCTTCAATGTTAAGCCTCACATTTAAAGGTTTCCATGTAAGGATCCAAAATAATGGTTCTAATACAGACCCAGAGAAGGGAATACATTGTGCAGACTTCTAAGAGCTGTATCTGTCAAATGTCAAATGTCTGAGCTGCACAGAACCACGATGGGTATTGAGCTTCCTTCCTTGAGAAGTCCTGACTTTTGGGAAGTGTTTCCTGGACAGGTGCTTGAAGAGCTGATGAAGACAATATTCCCTCTCCTCACTGTTCTGTCAGGTTAAAGCTTAAACTCCAAGAATAAAAATAAAGTGCTTTAGCTTAAGGGTTTTCTTCCTCTTTTTTCTCCTGAGTGGGGATAACAGAGAAGGTGTGACAACCAAGGCAGAAAAAGCACTGATTTACTGAACACTGCCAGACAATCAAATCAGATTAATCAACATCAGTAACCAGGGAAAAAAAATCACCTTTTTTCCCTATGAGAAAGAATGTGCCACTTGCATTTTTACTTCAGTGTAAATCCCAAGCCAAACTAAATGCAAAATATGTATTTAAGCATCCATAAGTAAATGCTGGGAAAACCCAGAGCTTTATAGTTCAGACAAAAAGTTAATTTAGTCCCATGAACAATTTACTGGCAGACATTTGGCACTCCAGGCTGTCAGCAATATTAAGATGAGCATCAGGTTGCCATTGTTAAATAACCTGAGGATGCAACTCATGTTTCTTGGACTCAAGAGCAGGATTTAATTGCTGAATGCAACAATTCTTTGTGTTTTAATCAGGGGGAGAGTGGAAAGAAGAGGATCTTAAAGAAGAAAAGCAGATGGAGAATTGCAAAAATGTAGCTCAGGATTTCAACAGCAGCACCAGATAAATAGAGAAGCAACTGAAACTCAGCCAAGCTCTGCAGAAATGCCCACAGACCCAAAGTCCTCCTCAAACCAACATCCTGGCAGAGTTTAAACCTCAGAGGGCTCTTGGGGCCACCACAGACCCAAACTTTGAGAAGAGCTGCCTTCAGATCTTTCTTTCACGTCACTTCTCTGCTGGACACCAGGCTTGGGTGGGCAGGAGAAAGGCACAGATCCACAGGGCAATTTAGCTTGGAAAAGCCCTCTGAGAGCCTCGGGTCCAACCCCCAACCCACCCCTGAAACCCCTTCCGAAGTGCCACACACATTTTTTAACACTTCCAGGGATGGGGACTCCAAAGCCCCCCATTAAGCTGAGATTCCTGTGGTCTACAGAGCACAAAGGGTGAGCACTGGGTCCTGCTGCTTCCAGAGGCCAACACATTCCTGAAACCCCCAGGCAGAGAGCAGCAGTGGGATTAATGCTCTGAACTCCTCTCCAGAGCACTTATTTATCACCATTGCCCTCCAGGCCCTACATCACTTTGGGGAACCACAGGTTGCAAAACCCCATTGTCCCCTGCCTGAATTAAAATCAGTTTGAAATCTCAAGTCCTGCAGGATCAGCAAGTCCAAAAAACTCCCAGTTTCCCATTGCATCTTTGTTGTTACATAGAATTTTTGAACATTTCTGGTTGACTGGGCTGTTCCAGGTAAGAGCTTGTCAAGAATGACAAGTAAATTTAAATACTGGAAATTTCTCAGTACACAACCTCATGCTGAAAGGGTTTTCCAGAAATTGCTAAAAAGTAGTGCTTTATAACCAGTTTCCTCAAGTATGCAGAGAAAGCCAAGGCAATAATAAGTTGCTGTTAGGAGAGTTTACCCTGCTGAACTGACATCATTTCCCTCTGGAAATATTTTGCCAAAAGCAATCTGTGGATGACAAAAAGGTATGAAAAGTAGAAGAATGTTCCCTTTCCCTTCCTGTGTAAGGTGATGGAAACTGTGTGCACATATTACACATGGTGAATTTTATTATATTAAGGAGTAAGAACTATGAAAAACCCCAGAGTAGCTCTACAGCAGCTAGGAAAAAAAAGGAGAAAACAAATCTACATTTGCTTTTCAGCCACAATTTCCATATTTAAAAAGGAGGAAACAGCTCCTCCTACCTAAACCATCTGTATACACTGAGCACAAATAATGCTGAAGTTCTATAAAGCTATTTGAAATTATATAATAGCTCCTGGTCAAGAACTTGCCTATGGAATTGCAACAGCTCTAAGTGGTATTTTCTGATGTCAGATGCAAGTTGAACCATTTCCTTTTCCAAGGCAGAGCAGAAGGTTCCATCATTTAATCATTGCCAGCACTTAGGATCAGACAAGTAAGGCAAGTTGCAAGGTCTGCATTAATATCAACACTCCAGCGACCTCTCACACCCCATGGCACAGTGAGAACTCAATTTTACATTAATAAACCCTAACACCAAACTGTTAGAAACTCAGAAGACACCAGGTATTACAACTTCCATAAATTACAGCCGAGCTCAAATGGCCCGTACAAGCAATTGTACAGTGATAAAGCCTAAGTGGATGATATTTAAACAGATATTTGATTTATGGCAGAATTTTACATCATGCTGGAATTCAAATGACAATTTACAAGCCCAGAGAAAAGAAATCCCTGTCCCATGCAAACTGCTGTTTGCACTGCTCTGTCAGAAGAGCTGAATGCTGAAGCCTTCAGGAAGGAATCCTTCCCTCTGACGGTCTCGGGGCACTGAGAAGCACAGAAGGCAAATGATAAAACAGGGCATTTAAAAAGAGAATGAACCAAGCTGCTGCTTCATCCCCAGGTAGGAAATTACATCCTTGGTCTTCTCACAGTGAAGTCTGACAAATCTCACTTTTGCAAGGCAGCTGCCTGTGGTTCCTGGCACCACAAAAACCTCTGATGGCAAATTTGAGGGTTTGTCTGTCAGGCTCTTCAGAGGTGCATGGACTGTGAAGACTGGAGAACAGACAGACCCATCTCTGTCGTGGCATCAGCACCACCAAAGTCACAGAACTGGAAAGGTTGGAAAAGCCCTCTCAGGCCATCGAGTCCAGCCTGTGGCTGTCACCCAGCCCAGAGCACTCAGTGCCACGTCCAGTTGTCCCCTGGCCACCTCCAGGCATGGGCACTCCAAACCTCCCTGGGCAGTTCCAAGGTCTGACCTCCCTTTCCATGGGGAAATTCCCGCTGGTGCCCACCCTGTCCCTCCCCTGGCCCAGCCTGAGGCCGTTCCCTCTCCTCCTGTCCCTGTTCCCAGAGCCCGACCCCCCCTGAGCCCCCTCCTGTCAGGGACTTGTGCAGAGCCACAAGGTCCCCCCTGAGCCTCCTTTGCTCCAGGCTGAGCCCCTTTCCCAGCTCCCTCAGCCCCTCCTGGGGCTCCAGCCCCTTCCCAGCTCCATTGTCCTTCTCTAGACTAATTATTAACCACCATGAAAAAATCACATTTCGGACTGAAATCGGAGATGCCCCAGGGGAGTCCTCTCAGGCAGCTTTTCACTGAAGCCTCAGAGCAGTCCTGGTAAGAAAATTACCAGGAGAAGTGGCCTCAAGTTGTGCCAGGGGAGGTTCAGACTGGATATCAGGAAAATTTCCTCACTGAAAGGGTGGTCAGGCACTGGCACAGGCTGCCCAGGGAAGCGGGGGAGTCTCCATCCCTGAAGTGTTCAAAAAACACATGGATGTGGCACTTAGGGCTCAGTGGTGGGGTTGGCAGTGCTGGGTTAAAGGTTGGACTTGACAATATTAGAGGGCTTTTCCAACTGTAAAAATGTTGTGGTTTTATGAAAACAAGAGCTGCATTTGCAGAGGAGGAGGAATTGTGGGATGCACAGTCTAGAACAGAACTTGCACAGCCGAACAGGTCGTGAGTGGCTCCCCCGAGACCAGAAACCCTCCTGTTCCCCAGCAACTACAGATAATTCTGGGTGATAAAAAAAATCCATCAAGGAGAAGATTTATCAGAGGAAAAAACATCACAGGCTTCCAGCTGGATCCAGGAAAACCTCTCAGCCAATAGCTGGAGCAGCAGTAATTGTTCCAAATCTATCAATAAAGCTGAGCTGCTCCTTCATTGACTGCAAACACCAATTTCTTTCATGGGGGATTATAAGTTGATGTTCATGGTCTCTCTACCACCATTAGGGTGATAAACAGTTGAAACTACATCAGGATCTGACACACAGATCAATTCTGGGTCCATAAAGAATCTACACAAGAGGTTCCTGGACAGGGATTTACTGCCCCCAGTTTTTATTCTCTCTCACTGCTAAAATTACTTCTGTCAAGCACTTACAAGAGTATGGAGGTAAAAGGGGGGGAAAGAAAAAAAAAAAAGGGAGGAAAAAAGGCAAAAAAGAATTAATTTTTCATGTGCTGCTGGAACAGCCTTTTGAAAATTCGTGAGTTTTTAAGGCAAATATGTTCCTGCTTTGGAAATGATGCTGAACAGCAGGTGGGACAGAGCTAAATAGTGAGCCAGCAGCACGAGCTGCTCACTATCCAGCACGCAGCAATTTGAAACACCAAACTAAGCTGTCGAGATTTTCTCCCAGGGCAGTCGCAGGCTTCATGTTACCAGTGCCAAATTATATTAGACATTTAATTTTAAACCTCAGGTACTTAAATGTAAAACCTTACAACAGTAATAGTCATAAAGCAGTGGGGCATTCCATTTCAGAGAATGGATTTTTCTATTTTTCCCCTTTAATTTAACCAGCACCTCCTGTTTTGTGGCTCTGCCCACTACAAAGTAATTTATCTAATTAGGAGATGTTCACAGCTGCTTGAAAGACAGAAGCCCCAGGAAACCAAAGGTCTGGTTTGGAAGACTTTGAAAAGTTCTCTGGAGCCACACAAAGTATTAATTTAATGTGAAAAAAAGGTGCAGAGAAAAATTGAATCCCAATATGTTATTTTGTCTACAATAAAACCATGTGACAATAAGCAGGCATATTCTCCAGTACATTGGCATTTGAATTCCAAAAGATGCTTAGCTTCTTGCCATACCTGCTGCTTTCACAGTATTAGCTTTTTATGACTAAAATTCAAAAATCTTTTAATGGAGAAAAAAACCCCCTGAAATTAAAAAGGGTTTTTCATGCGTCAACTTGCCAACATAAAGGACACATCTCTGAGCTTGCCCAAAGATGATACACTCAGGGCAATCAATTATTCTTGAGGTTCTGTAGGAGTTTTGGTGCAATACTTCTGAGTCTGCTGACCCCGAGTTGCCTAAAACTCATCGTTAATCCAATTTCCCCCCCCCATATTTATAAAAAACCGAACTTCAAATTATTATTTTTTTTTAATATTAGAACCTCTGCAAGAAATTATTCGAGGTAGGCTTATTCACAAGAACCCACCAGTCACCTGCAATTTCAAAATAAATATTTCACAGGTAATTCTGGCTGTCATCTCTCTTGAGGCAGAAGTAATCCCATATGAATGTCAAGTCAGAAAAAGGTACTGCACATATGGGGAATGCAGAGAGCTGGAGTGGGAGAAAAGGCTCCCTTCACCAGGAACTGCAAACCAGCTCGGGATCAGCAGCAGGAGCAGTAAATCCAGCAAAAAGACAGCATTTTGAAGTCAAGAGGGTGGCAAAAGGCAGGAATTTAGGTGCTGTTCCTGCTTTTTAAGATTCTATTTCCACGCCACTTGTAGGAAGTCACTGAATTTTGAAGGTTTTTCTCCCCTGCAGCCTCAGGGGTTGCATCTGGCACGGGGATGGCACCTGCTCACCTGCCTGCAGCTGTGTCAGGGTGCACAGGACTGCAGCCTTCAGCTCTTGCTTTCCTCCTGGAGCCAGCACTCAACATTCTCCACCTTGCCTTAGAAAAGCTACAGGATAAAAGGCACAAAAAAGCCCAAACTTTGGTCTAAGATTTTAGATGGGAGGTAGAGTTGGGGTGGATGAACAGGATAGAGCAGCTTTGGAAAAAAAGAGGCAGAAAGCCTTTATTTATTTCACTGTGCTGCTTCACAACATCCTTGCCTTCCCGCAAGGCTCCATCAGAAAGTTCTCAGTCAAAACCTGGACCATTTAAATCCAAATTCTCCTGAAGGTGCTGTCCCTGTGTTCACATCTACAGAAATGTCTGTGCTTTGGTAACCATGAGTTTGATGGTTAATGCCACTCAGAAACAAGGTGATCATGGATTTTAAACCCTCTGTTCTCCTAAGGTGCCACTAAAAACCTGTCCAGAGCTGCTGGAAAACCCAGAGATGCTCTCAGGGCTATGCTCAGACTCAGACCTTACACAGCCACAGAGATGGACAAGGGACAGGTGAAATAGTTCCCAAATCCCCCTAACTGTCCCCATTTTAGGGGCAGCCACCAGAAACAGCATTCCTCCTTTTTTTCTGACCTATTCACCCTGGTCTGGTAGCAAATACCACATCTACCCTTTAAAAACAACCACCCATTGTGGCTACAACCTCCTAATTCCAGAACACCACTAGGAATAGTGTCTGCTCCTTTTAATGCTGTTAAGGGCTTCACAGAGGAAACACTAAGACCATGCCAGGAGTGTGCAGGCATTAGAGCAAGAGCACAGCAGAGAAAGGACAGGCTGAGGAGAAGATCTGGAGGGTCACTGACTGCTAATACCCATCACACAGGGCAAGGAATCTGAGTATCAAGCAAATGACCTCTATTATGGGGCTGCCCCATCCCTGGGAATGCTCAAGGCCAGGTTAGACAGGGATTAGAGCACCCTGGGAGAGTGGAAGGCATCCCTGCCCATGGCAGAGGGGTTTTAAGGTCCCTTCAAACCCAAAGCATTCTGGGATCCTCTGATTATGCACCTGAAATGAAAATTAAGCAGTATTCTAACTACATTAGCTCTTCATGCTGAAAAAAGAATCACAGAATTCTTTCAGGCTGCTCCAAACCCCAATGTCCAACCTGGCCTTGGGCACTGCCAGGGATGCAGGGGCAGCCACAGCTGCTCTGGGCACCCTGTGCCAGGGCCTGCCCACCCTCACAGGGAAGGATTTCTCCCTAATTTGCAATCCAAACCTCCTCTCTTTCAGTTTAAAGCCATTCCCCTCTGTCCTGTCACTCCATGCCCTCATAAAAAAAGTATTCTACCGATCCATTCCCTTTTACCCAATCCCAATTCTCCCCTCAGACGCTGCAATTCAGCACCCAACAGCGCAACAGGGCGGCATCATTTCATTGTTTTGGGGTTTTCTTTCCTCCTTTTGACAAAAAGCAAGAGCACCAAACTCCCCCTTGACCCCACAGCACAGAATCCCCCCCAGCTCCAGGTTTCTTACCACTGCTAATGCCAGAGTTGGCAATGACTGTGGCCTCGCTCCACTGATCTGCACTGGAGACCGAGTAGGAGCGCTGGTGCATACCGTCCGGGCGGCTGTTGAAGGACACCAGACTGATCCCACTGGCCATCTGAGACACAGATGTGCTAGTAGTCACGTTCCCTAGGCACAAATGGAAAACAAATCGTGTCAATATTGAGGACAAAAGGGATTTTGCATCAGGGTGGATAGGGGGGGATCTTAACAAGAGCGGAAGCACCCACACAACGACCCTCCCTGAAGGGCTGGAGCTGATGGTCCTGAGACCAGAGCTTCCAGCAGCTCAAATCCAGCTAAGAGGACAAAAAGAAGCCAAAATTTTCATGGTGTCGCCTCGTTCTGTTCATTCACCTTCTGGGAAACCCCATCTTCCACCACCTTGCTACCAGGCACTCTCTCTGTAGCTTCTCTGCTTGTTAGACTGCACAGAAAATCCATCTACTCCTGAAAGCCACTGCTCGTACAACTCAGATGAGACAACGGAGCCAACGCCAAGAATTTAAAACAATCCACCTCTAAATAATACCTGACACAGGTATGTGCCCCAGGAACACGGTGATGGGGGGCAAATGACAGCCAGCACGAGGGACCAAGGGGGAAAACACTTTCTTGGACATGCAATCTTAAAACAACCCTGTGACAAAGCACACACTGGACTGACTGCAAGGACCATTCCTGGGGCTCTTCCCAGGAATGTGACACGGAAGGGGACACGTGAAGAACAGCCTTTACCCAGTAAACACTTCTGTATTTTCATGATCACTGAGGCCTAGGACATTAAAATGCCGGGAGCTGTGGGCGAGGGGGTGTGACAGGGACAGGTTTCTCACCATAAAACAGGAGAAGTGGGATCTGGTTGAATTCATTTTAGAGCAGAAACAATTAAAACCTTTCCAGAAACTCAGGTTTCTGATGGTCTTACTTACAGCTTGCTATGGGCCAAAACCTGCTCCATGGTTGTGGGTTCTGAGCACACTTCACTCCATTCCTAGCACGGGTCTTGCATATCATAAAGCCACAAAAAAATTTACAGTGCCAGTTTCATTGCTCATGGCAGGCTCTCTAAAGGTGCCCCACAGGTCCTCTACGGATTGAAGAATACTCTTAAAAAACACATGCAAAGGGAAAGGAGCAGATGCAATATTATAACGTACCCTCACACTTTGCATTTCCATTGCACCTTCTACTGATGAGTTCAGAAAAATTAATGAATTAATTTTCAATGCTCCTGTGAGGTTGTTAATTATCTGCTATCATTTCCCCCATTTTTCAGAGGTTAAATGACCCAGGGCCACAAAGGAAGATTGTGGCAGACTTGAAAATAAAACCCAGATCTCCTGACTCCCAGTTCTATCATTATGTCTTTTCCCAGAGCAGCCTTTGGGAAGACAGCAGAGCTCAGTGAACTACTTTGTGTTTATTAGAGTTGGCATAATTGTCCCTTTCTCTCCTCCCCTTTCCCAAGACAAAATCTCCTCTTTAGTCCTTAACACAGATCCATCACAGTATCTGTGTCTTCAATGCACTTACTCGGCCCTCAAGAACTTCTGCATGGCAATCCCTGCTTTGCAGGCATGAAATACAGACAGAAAAACTCATTTCTTTAATTATGCAAAGGCTAAGGTGGCTTTTGGAACCATGTTGTGACCTCCCAAGGCATGAGACTACAGAGCAGAGGACTAAATTGCAATTCAGTATTTTAAAACCACAGCAGAAAATGAAAACATGAGCTGACAGAAGCTGTATTTTGTGCTGTCTTAAAGGAAATATCTCCCTCCAAATCAACTTCTGTGATGCTGCTGATGCTCACTTAGAAATCACCTTTTCCTCTGGTTTTCACCATCCAGAAAAAACTAGGAACATTAATAAATTATTTTGATGATCCACCATATTAAAGGGAGTGGCTGATGTGAATGGCAAGAGTTTGAGACAGAGTGGACTCTACAAACTTGAGATTTAGGCCAACATGGACACAACAGAAGTGGTGATATTTTTATCAATCTGCCATCTTCCACCGAGTCCACAAGTTTTGAAGACCAAAGTCCATTCACCTTCTCACCATGATGCAGAGACAAAACCTTGCAAAGAGAACACCAAGATTTCTGTGTCATCACATCAGCACCAAAAGCTTTAAAGCTTAAAGCCTTAAAGCCATCTGAGGAAACTCCAAGCCTACATTTTGGCATGAACCTGTTGAGAAGTGACTTATTCTGGGAACCAAAGAAGAATTTTTCTTCCACTGCACCTCTCTCAAAGGTGTGGGCTGCTGGCATGGAACAGGTGCCAAGTGCATTCCTGTGACACTCCACTGCTCAGTGACAAACCCAGCCCAGCTCCCTCCTTCCTACTGCCACAGCCTGGTAACCTTCATCCTGCAACCTTCAGGATAACATTTATTCAGGATTAAATTCTACTCTGTCCAGGGGTATTTTCATGATGTATCAGACCATCAAGCCAGAATCCACGAGCAGGTATCAGAAGGGCCAGACTACAGAAAATAGTGTGCCTTTTGCTGTCTCCCTCCTCAATCTGTTCAACTCTAGCACAAACTTGGTACTCAGAACCTTATTTAAAAATCCTCATTTCCCAATCCATCACTAATTTTTCCCCTTTCCAGTCTAACTGCAGGCCACGTATCCCACCCTAGGGATACAAAACAAGGCCAGCTGCTCTTGCACACTGTGTGTGCCACACAGAGCTTCTCCAACACAGTCCCATCCACAATGGGCAAACCCCAATCCAGGCCTGGCAAAAGTCCTTCCATTTTCCTCATGGAGAACTCCTCGACAGCAGCAACCAGCTCAGTCTTTCAGCAGACCAGCAGGAGCCAGTGAAGAAGAGGAGGCCAGCAGCACTCAGTGAAAGTGCTGAAGATCTCCCCACCCCTGGCAGGGGAGGTTGGACCAGATGAGACTGAAGGGTCCTTCCAACCCAAACCATCCCGTGGGCTGTCTGATGTACGAAAAGCAAAGTCTGTATGTTGGGTTAGGCACGTGGAGCCTTGCACATCCCACACCTCCTGTCCCCCCCCCACAGACAGACACCCATCTCCACATCAACCCCGAGCTCCTGCCTGCTACCTGGCCCACGCTGGAGCCGTGGAAGAGTTGCCTCTTCAAATGCATCCCATATGCATCAGCTGGTCGCTCAAGTTGATTAGCAGGGGGCAGTTAAATTACTATGCTAATCCATGTATTCTCAGCACTGTTTCCTTGATATGGATATGTGTATATGCTTACTGGGAAGCCTTGATTAGTTCAAGCTTCAATGTGTCAAAGGCTCCAGATTCTTTCCAAAGAATAATTTTAGCTGTACTCACATCCCTAAAGTGTGGGAGCTGATTTGAAAAGGTACTTACCTCTACCATATGCTATTTTTCTTTAAACAATTTGCATTTCAAAGGGAATATGGCATTTATATTTGAATGAATATCAGTATGTTGCCAGAACTTGTCTCAAATGAGCAAAAAAAAAGATGCTGGTCTCCTATTGAACAGAAATGTTTTCATCTACCAAAGGAGCATCAAAGGAAGAGTTCCTCTTTCTAGCTCTAGACAGCTTTATTAAAACTATCTTTTCTGATGTTATAAAACACCCCGTTACGACCGCGCTTACAAAACGTTCAAACAATTAAGCCCCGCAAAACCCATCCAAATTAAGATTCAAGGTAATTTCCAGGTTTGGCCACTGCTCAGCAGAAGAGCCCACAAGTAAAGTGAGCGTGCTCACACCAAATCCCATTTCTATCCCCATTTATTCAGCATAAATTGCTGCAGAGAGCAGGTGGAGACGAGGAATTAAGCTGAGCAGTGGCTGTGTGTGGAGAAGCTGAGGGAAACACACACTGGGGGCAGAATGAGAACAAGGGACTCACTCTGGCTCTTCACACACAGCCCTTCTGGATTTCCAAAACAACAGAGCAGGAATGCAACACTCAGAAATGATACAGAAATAACCAGGATTTGCACAAACACAGGACCAGACAAGATGTGAACGGTGTGTGTCTAGTAGGTAAAAGCCAAAAGGTAGAGGGCCTGTTGTAAAAATTGTAATAAAATATGCAATTAAGGTTAATACAAATGCTGTCTTACATATGTGTTTGTCCACAAAAAAGAAATCACTGGTGGTTTTGGTCATGTTTGCTCCTGTAACGGGACAGTGCGAGGGACAGCACATCAGCAATCCCTCTTTTGCTGCTTTTTAACTTAATAATCCCGTGAATCACCACAGGTTAGTGTAACAGACACATCATTTCAAGCCTTCACCAACTACACCACCCACTAATTACGAATGCAGAATGAATGTAATTCACAAGCAGACTCTGAGAAGTGAGATACAAGTGACACAAACGATTTCCATTCCCCGCTGCAGACACATCTGTGATTTCCCCCAAAACAAATCAGCTACCAGAAGTTACATTCACAAGTGCAACTAATATACTCCTGGATTTATGAGACGAGCAGTCAGTGCAGGAGTTGTGAAGCAGAACTGTATTTTTCCATGAAGCAGCAGAGTATGAGACTCGCAGAGGGGCTGCACAGAAAGACTGAATCAGATGAACTGCAGCCCTACTGCTCTGCTTTCACCATGTTTTATTTGTGCCAAGCTCCTCACGTTCGTGATGAGTTTCTCTTCCAAAAAAAAATAAAAAAAGAGAATAGAAGAGAAGGAAATAAACCTCTTAAGGCCAGAGGGCTGCGCTCACCAGCTGTTAGAACTAATGAAAAATACATTAGAGTTGTGGGTCAGGAAATCCTGACTCTTGATATCAGAGGGTTAATTGTTTCAAATCATGTTGGGTCAATTTGTGTTGCAGGAATTCTGCCTATTCTTGAAATGCCCTCTAATTCAGCACCAGGCACTGTCAAGTGGGTTACACTGGCTGCTGGCTGCCCGCTCCAAACCCACAGCCAGCACGGCTCCCTCGAGTCTCTTCAGGCATCAGGGTGGAGAGGAAAAGGGACATGTCCCACTGCTGTCTGCAAAAGGATGGGAAGCATTCCCTTCCCATCCTCAGCTCTGCATCACACTCGGGAATTGATTCCCAGAGCTGAGCAGAAACCTTTCCAGGGGACAAACCTTCCCTGAGAAGTGTCTGACCATCCCAGCTGTGCTTCCTGCCTCTCCTGCGCCTATAGAAAGGAACCTTGGCACCAGGAACATGTGGGGATGGCTCTTCTGGGTTCCATTAGTTCTCTGCCTCAGCATCCATCTTTGCCAGGTGCCATCCTCCTTTCTGTGCCCACTCTGGAGATCGTGTGCTGCACTGAAATCTGGGAGAACAGCAACTTAAAGCTTCCCACCTCTCCCACTGAGGAGTCAGCCTGCACTGGGAAGGGACGGACTGCCCAGGTGTGTGGCCATGTTCTGAGGAGACTGGGGGACCTGGAGAGCTCCAAATTTCATAGCAAGGTTCTTGAGTGGGGTAAAATTCCCTCAAGTATTGCCCCGGATTCTGCTTCATCCCAACAGCAGCGTGCAAGCAGCACACGGTCCCTGCCACGGGGTTATCAGGCACCTGAAATTACCTGAGGTTCCTCATACATGAAACAAGAACGAGTGAGAGGGAGGGTTGGAAACTCAGGTCCCTTCCAACCCAAACCACTGCGACTCTGTGACAAAAATCTTTCCAAACCACACTGGTTCCAGCGCTGAACCTCTCCCTCAACACGCTGACAATCATTTTCAACATTGCAGCAGCAGACTTGCTTGTGAGTTTTACTTAGTTTTAAGACTTTTTTTCCCCAGAAGCATTTATTTACTGAACAAAATTCCTGAGGACAAGCAGCTATTCCTAGAGGAAGCCCTTCTACCTCCATCCCCACCGAACTGGGCTCGATTAGCAGCGCACAAACCGAGAGGGGTCAGTACTAATGAACAAACAAGGCAGTGCCAAGAAATATCCTGGCAGTGAAGGACGTGGTGCTGGGAGTATAACGAGGAAAGCCATTATTCTCAGAGCATGCCAAAGCAACACAGCAAGTGTGGAGGAAAATTAAGTCATCAGAGGAGACATCTCTTCTAAAAGAAAGTTAAACCCAACATCTTCACTGCGGGCTTCTGCTCGAGATCCCTGACTATTTATTCTGCTGGGATCAAAGTCTGCTTTCTTTTCCTGGCAGGCATATTATTATTTTTTCCTGTGGTTTTAACAAATAATAGTAATAAATTAGATATGCTTGGCTTTCTGGGCAAGTCCTGATTGAGCTGATCTGCTTGTTCAGGGACTGCAGCTTGAAGACTCAGAGGTGAGCGTTTTGCACTGGCAAAAAACTCTGCTTAGTGCTGCTCTTACTTGGTTGTGAATCCCGACAGGAACCACGGATTTAACGCTGCAGAAAGTAACAGCAGAGACCCCAATCATTCCCAGGTAGGTACAGCGGAGCATGTGCAGGGCCCTGGGGCACAGGATGTGAAATGCTGCCCAATCCCTTCCACAGTCGGTGGAAATTGTTCACAATGGAACTGGAGAGGGGCAGCGGGTCCTGCCTGTGCACTGAGAGCAACTGGACAAACTTTGGGAGCTTCCCACGAGCTCCAACCCTCCCCAAAGCCTGCGAGCCGCAGCCAGAGCCCTCCTGGGCTGGGGAGGGACCACTGCAGGCATTCACCGCCTCTTCAGGAAACGGAACAAAGAAACTTTATTTTCGCAAAAGAGACAATAGATACGAATGCGAGATGACTTTTTTTTTTTCCCCCTTATTTTTTTTTTTTTTTAATAGCTATTGCCACTGTAACAGCAGCTAAGTGAATGCATGTCTGCAGTGTGAGCAGTTTTGATAAACAGCCTCTGCGGGCCACACAACGGGGATAATGTATCCTTAAGTACTGCCAATGAGCTGCCATTCTGCACAGCCAATTACTTCTGTGCGTCTGTCACTCAAAGGAAAAATGACTGAGCCCATTAGATCAAACCTTTGTCACTGTTCCTAATGCACTCTTAGGCCTCATTAATCTGAGGGAGCAGCAACACAGCCGCCGGTGCCTCATTGCCTCCCCCACAACAGGCCCACGTGAATCTTCTCATCTCTCCCCCAAGTGCGCCACGTTAATCAAGCTCTCCTTATTACCCCGGTCCCTGTCACGGCGGAGAGCGCTCTCTCTCTTAAATGCTCTCATTATGGTCCATCTTTAGAGCCGGCTGAGTGGAAAAAAAAAAAAAAATAGAGAGGGGGGGAAAAAAAAAAAAAACCACAACCAAAAACCCGAGCCAGAGAGAAAGAGAAGAGGAAAAAGCAAGTCCGATCACATTAATATTCATGACAATAATTAGTATTCTAGGTCACTGAATATTCATGCTATTAGTTTGGTTTTTTATGGGTTTGCTGGATGTCCTGATTGCTGGAGTGTGGAGGAAAACAGCATGGTTGGGACTTTAGATGTCAACGGCAGTTCAATACTCCAAACACATTTGTGAATTTTTTTTTTTCCTCTCCCCCGTTTGGTAAATCAGCTTCAACCCTCCCGATGGCTTTAATATCTTAAAACCACTGGGGGGGGAAAAGCACAAACAATCCTGCAAAGGTCTGAACATCCAACCAGTTCGTGCTGCAGCGTGTGACCGTCAAGACACTGGGAGTGCATCGGGTGGACAAGGCAGATGTGGGATTTTATCCAGGATACGAAGCCACGGAGGCATGAAAATTATCCAGAGGGAAACAGGCACTGACTGCGGGCTCCAGGCACCTGCCTGAAGCTCCACAACACGTTCCTACCCTTCATCCACCTCATCATCATCAGGGATTCACCCACCTCAGGAAAGGATCCTCAGACAGCTTATTCTTTCTTTTTTTCTCTGAAGAGAAAAATCTCAGCAAATTCATTTTTCTCAGTATTTAACACATGCACTTACTTTATCTAATATTTATTTCATTAGTGTTAATATGTGCTCTGCTCCCTTCCCCCCACTGGTAAGGAATACAGGGTACTAACAGTGAAAGTTTATTTTTCTCTAGTTCTGGAAAGGGCAAATCCTAGTCCAGAGGAACCAGGGAAAATGACCTTGAGGGATCCCCCTCTAGTGGGATGAAAGGGAAATCTCAGATGCACTTGAAATTAGGCTTTTTTTTCCTTTGAAACGAGCAAACTGCCAACTTCTCCCTCCCATCGCTGCAGCTGTGTGTCACTGAGCCAACAGCAAAGCCACCCAAATGGAAAACTGACTCGGGGGAGCAGTGACAAAGTCCCAAACTTGCAGTTGTGCTCTGTGGCAAACGCACAAAGCTCGAGCTCAAGATGAAGCGTGGGAAACGTTTGGGGCGAAGTCACCTCCCGTCCCTCGCCCACTGCAGGACTGGTGACAAATAACTCCCCAAAACCCAACCTCCTGGCCATGTGGGAACCACACCAGAGTCACCTCCTAGCAGGGAATTCAGAGCAGATTCCAGAATTCAGGACTCAGCTCAGCATTTATTTGCAAAGGCGCCCAAGATCCACAGGCTTTGGAGCGACTGCCCACGTTGGTGAGCTCTTGGCCTGATAAACATTTCCCCTCATCATCAGCCTGATCGTAACATCTGAATCCTCACAGTGACCTCCAATTAAAAAAGATTATTGCACGAGCTCCAAACCACCGAGGGTTTGATAGATGATCACAATTAATAACAGGCAGGAACCTCGCCCTGGTCGGAACGCGGAGCTGCCGTTCCTGCAGCATCTGAAATGTCACAAGCAGTTAGCAGATAACAACCTTCAGCACACTTAATGATGGCCCTGCAACTCACACGTTTTGGGACACTTCACATACCGTGCAGTCACCATTTTAAAGAAATTTAATAGCATCAAATTATTTAAATGAAGTGTTAATCAGGAAACAATTTATCTCTACACCATAAGCTATTTTTAGATGTGAACTTTCTACATCAGTGGCTCTTGCTACAGCTCAGGCTTTGGGTTGTTTGGAGAGGAGAAGAAATAAATGACTCCTGGGAGAGATTTCAGGGGTAAGTTCACCTACAGGTCAAGCAGCTCAAATCCAACCCAGCTCAGGAGTGAATGAAACCTGGACCCTCTCCTGGCTCCAAAGTCAGGCTGAGCCAGCTCCTAAAGGGCAGAGAGACTGGCCAGAGGGATGGGAAGGGCTCTGTGGGATGGATGGACTCTGGCCCTGCTCCCAGCTATTACAGAAAGCTGGAGCTGAGCAAGCCCAAGAATCACCCTTTCCTACAGGACTTCCAGCTGAGCTTCATCGACAGAATAACACTCAGTGCCATGTAAATTTAATTTGAATTTCAGTTACTTAAGCATCATTGGTCAGCTTGGATTGAAGATACCACAGAAGTGACATAATTTCAGATTGAAGGGAGTAAAGCTCAGAGATTCCTACCAAGTCAGCTTACAAGTGGGAGCACCTTCCATAAAGTCACTGCTAACAATCTGTTATTTGAAGTCTCTATATAACATAAGTAACACAACTAAAACAACCCCTGCCCCATCCCTCTGTATTTTCTGGGAGAAGCTGCCACACAGAATCACAGTTTTTACACAACAAACCCCAAACTGCACCTCCAAGAAGTGACCAGTTTTCAAATCAAAGTCAACCTTCTCCCAGGCAAGGTGCCTGGCTTTGCAACAGCAGGAGCAGCCCAACCTTCTACTCCTTCCTCTGCTTTCTGAGGAGCACAGAAAATATTCCTTTTTCGTACTGCTGTTGCACTTCCAGTTTGGTCACTGCCACACCATGACTGTGACAATGTCCACCTACCATCACTGTGACTTGATGTCAAGGGAAAAGCATTTTCCCAAACCTTGTGCCAGTGGAAACCCAGCAGGAAAGAGTCATCCTGAGGTTTTAAAATTTATATATTCTCATAAAGGTGTTTTTTTTTTTTTTTTTACATCTCTGAAAGAGAGCCTCTCAAGGACTGGAACTTGGCTTTTGCTGTTAAGATGATTATTTCCCAGAGATGCCTGCTTCCAGAAGTTTGGGATGTAAACACATGTATGGATCGGGAGAGCTGCCATGGAGAGACAGTTACTACATACCTGTTTGTCCAAGTCTTTAAAACCAGCAAAGCAATCTTGTTCAGCTCAGAAGTGCCCCATAGCATGACAGAATTCCATGAGACAGGAATGTCACACCCCTGAGCTCTCCCTTCTGCGTGTGGCACCGATGTCAATGAAATCCAACCCAAAACCCCGTGCTTGCTGCTTGGCTGCTGTAACTTGCAGTGCCCAAAAACTGAGTTTGCCCCTCCTGGTTCACAGCATTGCCCTGATCAGCCTCATTCCTTCTGTTCTGCTCCCAGCACTGGCTTGGGAAGCACCTTGGGAAAGACCCTCCCCGTGTGGGAGGAAATTGAAGATGTCTGATCAACCACTGAGGTCCAAAAAGGCTTTAGAGAGGGAAGGGGATGAGGAGGAGGAGGAGCTCGAGCTGCTCTGCTGCCTCACGGGCCATGGTGGCATCAGAAGAGTGGCTGAATCACAAAAAATTACACTCAGAGAAAACTATTTGCTGAAAAATGGACTTAAAACATCAGTTACAGGCTCTTTCTCATTCTTTACTGATAAGCAGCTCCTTTCCATGCTTGCTTTTAATCCAGTGCAAGCAGCAGGTGCTGACCAGACAACAGCAAAGTCTGTCAGCGTTTCTAAGCGAGAGGATGAAAAGGCCAAGGGGGAGGAGGGAAGCTCCAAGTGTTATTTGAAATACCCCATCTAAATTTGGGATTCCTGGCACAATTAACTTCCTTCTTTGTGATCAAACCTCAGCCTGGCCAGGATGCACACACACAGTGCTCCCACCCCTGCCAGGGAGAGCTGCCTCATGTGAACTGTCATGGGAGGTTTCCCCCTGACCTGGCAATCCAAGTATATCCCAAAACATGTAAATTCCATGCTGTAAACCTTAAATTAGTAGTATCTCTAAATATGTTTCCAGACACTTGCTTCTCTGAAGCAATCAAGTAATTTTTGCCTGCGCTCAACTGTCTTAGAAGCTGAAATCTCTTAATTTGAATGTTTCACCCTTGGTTTATTGACTTAGTCCAGCACTTTTCTTCCCTAAATTAGGAATTGTATTGAAAACCAGAAGCACTCCCCATACCTAGTCATCTAAATTAAATAGTAAACTGAAAAAAACCCCAACCCAGCCATGAATAATTTTCTCCTATGAGCTCCTCCAGTGCCAAGTCACAACTTGTAAAAAGGGTCTGATGAAATCATGGCTTCAGACACCTCAGGTCCCAGGCCGAGATCTCCAGGGGTGTCTGCTCAGTGGCACAGCTTTAAAAATCCATCTCAGCCAGCACCACTCACAGCTGGAAGGACAAAGACTTCTCTGTTATCCCCAAATAAAGGGGACTGTCTCAAAAAAGCAGGGAATTACATCTTGGTTTGAAGGACTGGGGTTGGAATTAGATGACTTTTAAGGCCCTTCCAACCCAAACCAGCCTGATCCAATGAAGCATGAGATAGGTAGTTATCATCATCCAAGGGAAGGCACCTGAATATCCAGGAATCCCAGGGCTGCTCATCCCAGTGGGTTTTGCTCAGGGACAGGAATGTGTGGGGATGGTTTTGCTGGCACACGCAGGAGGTGTCCTCGTTGACCATAAAAGCAAAAAAGGCACTTAGTGCTTTATGGATGTTGTCCCAAACATGCTGACAGAACTTCCACTAGAGCATTATGAGTTTTGTACAAGCTGTGCATTTTACAAGATAAATTGTCACAAATGTTTTCCCTTAATGCAATTTTTTAAAATCCACTTAGCTGTATGGACAAGTACTTCAGCAAACAATAAACTTCTTTGTTTAGAGCTCAGGAGGAGCTATAAACCACTTCCATCAATAAATTAAAACAGCTTTCCTCAGAAGAATCTTGCTGTTAGAAGAATGCATAATATTGAACTTTCTAAAAGCAGAAAGAAGGGCTGTGGCTCTCACCAGGAAGCCATAAAAAGCCCTTTCAGATCATACAGCACTCGCTTTTCCTAAGTATTAGATAAGAGATTGTAAATTCCTCCCATATGTTAATTACTGTGGAATTATGCAGGGCTTTGGCAAGCACAAGGTAACAAATACACAGAGACAGACACTGAAGACTACTCAGGAACTCAGAAATCTCTCCTGGAGGACACATCAGCAGTGAGGGCCTAAAAACTTCCACATCAGTGGGTTTGTAAATCCCAGAATGGTTTGGGTTGGAAGGGGTCCTAAAGTTCATCTAACTCCACCCCTTACCATGGGCAGGGACATCTTCCAGGAGACCAGTTTGCTTTGAGCACCAACCAGCCTGGCCTGGGACGCTTCCAGTTATTCAGAGATATCCATCCCTATCCCAGCTGTCCAGGATAATTCACTGGAAATGCAGTTTTTGCCCCTTTTTTTTCCCCCTAGTGAGGTGTTCTCTTACCTGAATTTGGCGAGATGTGTAAACTGCTCATGTCTTTGGAGAGGCCGTTGGTTTTGGGGCTGGAAATGGGGGCACAGGCTGATGTGGCTCGGGGTGGCCTCTTCCCAGGGACCTTCACAGTGGTTCTCAGCAAGTCAATCTCCTTCCCATGAACGTTCTGCATGTAGTCCTGGAAAAAGAGGGAAAAGCCCCAAAAGCCAACATCAAACGGGGAGTTCTGTAAGCAGAATTAATAAACCCTGGTTTCACAAGCTTTTGGGTTTACATCCTCTGCCAGCACCCACCATGTGGTTTTCCCTTTCCTTCTTGATAATCCCTCCCACACATCTCTCAGCAATGAAACCCCAAAAGTCTGGAGCTTTCTCATGGATCCTCTAGCTGGATAACAGGGGATTCACAACACGGCCAGGTGTGGGAATTCACCAGCTAAAGGTCCCAAACAGGAGAAAGCAAGGCTGAACGTCCCTCCTGAGCATGTTTATTGTGTCTCCTCTCTGCCAATGTTTTATGCCTTTATCTTTTCTCCCTCAAATTTGTCTGGAATGGGTCAGCAGCAGCAAAGTTACAAAAGAGCACCAGCAGGAAGGGTTCAGCAATTCCAGCTGTGTTTCCTTAGAACATGACCCTTCCTGCACCCACACAAAGTATCATCAAAGGGGAAAAACCGTGCAAATTGCATCTAATTGATGAGAGCAAACACATTAAAAACTGGGAGCCAGAAGTGGAAAAGACATCTGTGTTGCCTAGAGAAGCTGTGGATGTCCTTGGATCCCTGGAAGTGCCCAAGGCCAGCTTGGACAGGGCAACCTGGGATAGTGGAAGGTGTCCCTGGAATGAGATGACATTTTAGGGTCCCTTCCAACCCAAACCACTCCAGGACTCTCTGGATTAAGGACCCCAAGAGGAAGAAAAGCAATTTGGTGTGGCTGGCAGAAGATCTGGGCTTAAGCTCTTGAGTTAAGCTGGAGACCAAGGAATGGCATTCCTGAGCATCTTCTGCGTGGAGGCCAAAAGTCTGAGATGCTTTTCAGACAGAACCTGACAGAGGCCTGGCTGATGCTGGGGGCATCTCCACGAGTGAAAATGTAACTCCCTGCTGTCCAGGTGATGAGGGCAAGATTTAGCCAGATGACAAGGGTAAGATGAAAGACTACCAGCACTGACTAGGCTGGTTCCCAACCCGCAGCACACAGACCTGGACACCACCAGAACACCCACTTGACAAGAAATGTCCTGAATTCACCCCAAATCTGTATCACTGCTGCCACAATCCAGGGAGCAATCAGCTCCCTCATCAAGACCCTTTCACTTTTGGCAATTTTTACAATACAAATTATATATTCTGCTCAAAACCCATCAAAAATCTGGACCAGCAATAATTTCTCCATTGTTAATAGAAATCTGTGATAAAATCCTCAAACTAAGCCATCACAGCAGCTTATTTTTCCAAGCTGTCTGAGAATTATTACTAGCAAAAGGTGGGGATTCATGGGGAGAGGACGTAGAGCTCTGCTGCCAAGAGAAACAAAGGTAATCCACTCAGGAAAATTCCTTTACTAGGTGTTGGAGACAAACAAATGTGCTTCATCTGTAAATTATCAACTTGGCAGAACTTTCTAGTTCACGTGTCACTTCTTCACAAATTAAAGTACAGTAAGCAGAAGATAATTGAGCATTTATTGCTTATGGGCTCTGAAGTGAGGTTTAATCAGAGAGCAACTAAACCTCAGCACATCTCTTTTTTTCCAACAGTTTTATTTACCCTACAACCAACTTCAACTGGAGAAGGGCGCTTTGGATCCAAATTCTTCAGCTGAAGGGCGGGTGTGACTTCACACCTTGGGAGTTGTGGCAGGGTGTCATTAAAGCCCTTTTACCTGGGTGTAAAGCAGGCTGAGGTGAGCCACAGAACCACCTGAGGAAGCAAGGCAGAGTTGGCAAACACAAAACCAACGCGCTGCAGCCGAGGCGCCCGAACAACAACAGATGCTGGGTAGGTATTAATGTCAGCTTAAATATTTATGGGGATATATCAAATGTAAATAATAAAGGCCCTTTCATCGTGTGCAGGATGCACAGCGATAATCTGCGGGTCTCCCCGAGGAGAGGAGGGCAAGGACCATGTTCCCAGCCCCCTCAGATCCCTGCTCGGGGAATGAAAGTTCAAACTACAAAATGATGCCAGGGCTTCAGAAGCGCAATGGAAGGTTTGATCAGATTAGAACAGATGAGGGTCTTGCTGTCATCTGGAATATGCTGTGTTAAAGAGAAGACAGCAAGCTGGATTTTGATATGCAAATGGTACAGGGATAACTCCCCGAGATGTTAGTTGTAGAAAATGCTGATCCGAGAAAAAAGGGGAAAAAACCCTTTAACAAGGCATGAGGGTAATTCAAAGCCAAGTACTTTTAAACAGCACTTAACAAGTCCCTAGAGCCCACTCAACAGTGGGCCACCCCAGACGTGCCATCTTCTGCCCCTCAACAGCTTGAAAAAGTAGTAATTGCGAATCCATTTGCATTTTTCTTCTCAACTTGTCCGCGTTCATCATTCAGCAAGGCAGGGGGAAAAAAAAATTAAAAAAAATAAAAAATTAAAGCCAGCAGCAAAGCAGAGGGACCCCTCCCCAAACATGTGGCACAGAGGAGACGTGGGCGCCCCGATCCCCCACACCCCGCGCTCGCACCTCCGCCACCGCTTGTTTTTTACATTTCGCTCCTAATTATGTTGCATCTATTGCCATACACTTAATTAGCTGCATTAATGTGATTTCTTTTCACATAGTCAAGCAATTAAGAGCTATGATTGAGTTTCATTCAATTAGCCTCAACAAACATGCTAATTGATGTCCCAGATGCAAATGAGGTGCAGTGAGAGAAACCTGCTAGCAATTGAGAGCTGTGGCGGGGGGACCTGGGGCTCGCAGCTCGCTGGCACGGCTTAGCACGGCTCCCCCTCCTCCCAGGGCAGGGGGACACCAGCCATCAGTGCCTGCATTGTCCCCAAGAGCTCCCTGCAGGAACCACGGCCATGGGGGAGCACAGGGGAGCGTTCTGCCGGTGCCAGGAACCGAGGGCTCTCCCATCTCCATCCCGGCTCCGAGCTGCTGAGACACCACGCAGGTAATGCCTGCAGTCAGCACTAACTGGCAGCTCCATCTTAGTCAGAGCGGGGCGATGCTGCCCCCGCAGCCATCAATCCACAATCCCCCAAAACGCGCTGCCCGCGTCGATTCTCATCCCTTTTCCTCCCCGGGTTACTGCTCTGATACAGCGGCACCGAGGTGTTAATTTGACTACTCAAGGCCATTGACCATTATCTACAGGACTAAATAAACTGTTAAAATATCAGGGGAAAATCAAGAAAAGCTGCATTGACTGAAGATGACACCAAATATTACTTGACAGCCCCACAAAATGAATCGCCTTGAGTAAGAAAGGAACGATGTGCCATGACACAGAATAATGTAAAGTAAAATTACTTTAGTTCTGCTCTTAATACAGCAGCTCTCTGTTTACAACAGCAGAAATTAATTTAACCAATTAACTGAGCAGAAGCCTTTCAGACATGCAAATTGAGCAAATGGGTATGATGATGTTTTCTAAACAGGCCTAACAAAAAGAGACACTGCTATTTTGGAGGGCCTCTTTGGATTTCGAATGCCAGCAGTTGTCACATTTGTCGTGATTTGTGATGGTCCTCAAAGCTGGAAAAGACACTCCACCACAGACCACGAGCTGAACCAAGGCTATGTGGTGGCTCCAGCTTGATGCCCATGTCCAGCCTGGCCTCGGACACTTCCAGGGATCCAGGGGCAGCCACAGCTCCTCTGTGGGCTGGGGCCACCCCATCCTCACAGGGAACAATTCCTTCCCAATATCCAATCTGAATCCACTCTCCTTCAGCTTAAAGCCATTGCCTCTTGTCCTATGCACAGCTGCTCCCTAGAGCCATCCTTAAGTTAAAGCTGTGGCTAAGGTTAGTTATCAAAAACATGGATATAAAAAACATTATGGAGTTTGAGGGTGTTCAAATAACACAAGAGATGGTGGACAGAGAGAAAGCCCTTCACTGGGGCTGTAGCTTTACACTGGCTAAAGGGGTTTCCAAGCTCACACTGAAACCACTCACCACGGGATGCGCCATACGTAACAACACTAAAACGTAAAAAAATCTGCTCCTCTCTAGAGGTCTCCCCATGTTTCTTCCATCTGTCCCACTGCCACCCTTTTCCAATGCACCACATATGGAATGAGAGACTCTCTGAGAGCAGTGACTTTCCACAGCTGCAATGGTACACAGGTATGAGTATCACACTTTTTTCTTCCCTTTCAGCTATTCCAATCTCTCAGAAGCCTGTTTTTCCATCACTAGGAACAGGTCCAGGCTAAGAATCCTCCCTAGATCTGTGCCTGGTTTCCACAGAGCTCCTAATGACCTTCTTCCCCATCCATGGAAGTGTCCAAGGCCAGGCTGGATGGGGATGTGAACAACCTGGTCTAGTGGAAGGTGTCCCTTCCCACGGCAGGGAGATGGAACAAGATGAGCTTCAAGGTCCCTTCCAACCCAAACTGTTCTGTGATTCTACAAAAAAACCCTTCGTTTTGTGGCAGTTTCCCCCACACTGTTCAGTTGGACATAACACTCCTAAGGCTCCACTTACTGAGGGTGAAATAGTGTTTCTTGATCTGAGGCGTAATAAAAATTATTATGGAAAAGGAAGTTTATGGTTGCACCGCTGGATGACATTTTAAAGACCGTGTGCAGCGTGTTTTTTGAAAGACAATTCCAATTTTGTGAGCTGACCTACTGGATCCACAAAACCTATTGTTCACCCTCAGCAACAACCAAATCCTCTTCCCCCCAAACCAGAGCAGCCCAGGAAATTGGATGGAGCCCTGACTTTTGTGCCCCTCTGTGGCAGTCAGACATTTTTATTGCAAAACGCCGTCTGGAAAAGATGCAAAACAAAATTGCTAAACTGCAAAAAAAGAAGAAAAGGAAAGGGGGGGGTGGGGAGGGAGAAGAAAAAAAACAAAAGGCCCCCTTCCCTTTGCTTATTGAGTTCAAAGGCATAACATGCAGCACCCTGCAGCAAATGGGAAGCTACACTAATTTTAAAGCCATAAAACGCTATAAAGTGCCCTGCGGGGCAGGACTACACTGGAGCTAGTTGCACCTAAATAAGCCATGGTTCATTTACTTCGCAGCTTAGCCTAATGTAATCATCAGCAGATTCCTAGCCTAGAGTTGTGAGAGGCACGGAGCCGCTGCCGCCAAGGCGACACTCCCAGCCATGGAGGGGCCGCTGCCACATCGCTGTTGATTAGAAAATTTTTCAGTTTTGACAAGCCCTTAATGAACATAAATCGCTCCTTGATTGGTTTCCGTGTGGGGCCACAGGCACACCTAAGAAGAAACAACACAACACACACACACACACACAAAAAAAAAGTCTCCCCAACTCCTCGCCCCTCCTTGCTTTTCCCAGGAAGGGCCTGAGCTGTGGATGGACGGTTGGGATATGAGCCACAGTGGAATATATTCATCAAATGGTCCTGGGAAATTAGCTGTCCCCCCCACCTCGCATATAAACACGGCCATAATATCATTCAGCTTCGTAATACATAGTTAATCTTAAGGAAAGCCATGAAATGTTATTTTCTGAGGAGAACAGAGGGATGGAAACGCATTGTGGAAAACACTGATCACCCTAAAGCGCTCTGTCCTGACAAAAAGAAGGTCATCATGAATCTGTTTGCTTCACATTGGGAATCAAGAACATTAAATTTCAGTAATGAAAACCATTGGCTGTATCTCTACTGTGGTGTTAATCAGCTCCATCAGTGTTGCAGGGGCAGGGGAGGAAGTCAGGGCAACACTTGGAACACAACAGCAACACAATGTTGGTCTTTTTGTAAATGGATCACTTATTTGCATAAAATTTTAAGAAAACTCTTCCCCTTGCACTTCACTTCTCATTTAGCCTTTGTAATGACAGCTGCTGTAAAAGACAAAACAGAGTTTTACCATCCTGAGTAATTTATGAAGCATTTATACCCACAGCAGTTAGCTCGGCTGGACAGGAAGCTCTAATTTTATAAACCCCCCTGATTAATTAATAGCTTTGCTTTTGCCTTTTAAATTGCAACTCACTCTGATCCAAAGAATTTTCCTTGACTTTCTGAAGAGAGAGAAGGCAGACAGGACACTGAAATGTGTGTTTGCTCCAGCCTGTGCAGCTCTGCCAAAGCACAGGTTTGTTTGCCACACTACTGAGTGTTGACTCCCTCAAGGGCACTGAAGCCTGGACAGAACCTTGTGGGTCCCTTCCCACTCAGGATATTCTGTGGTTCTTTGATCTTCCTCAGTTTTACGTTTTTCTCCCCACTTTATCTTCACTCCATTACATCTTTCAGATTAAAATAATAAAGAAGTTTTCCAGGGAGCTCCCAAGTGTCTGAGTGACCTGTACAGCTACAGCACTTTATAAAAATCCAAAATTACTAGACTCATATTTAACTATTCTATCATTCATTTTCTCCTATCCTAACCAATGTTTTAGGCATGTTAATGCATGAAATAGTAACTACAATAAAAGCTTCAGATTTATCTTCATCAATACTCAAACCGTAGCTCTGGAGGGTTTGTTTTGGTCACTGCTCTCAGGAGGGAGAGCTACAACACATGTGAACAGTAACACAGAGTCCCAGAATGGTCTGGGTTGGAAGGGACCTTAAAGCTCATCACATCCCACCTCCTGCCACGGGCAGAGACCTTCCCACCATCCCAGGTCACTCCAAGCCCCATCCAACCTGGCCTTGAGCACTTCCAGTGTCCTTCTGTCAGTCCAAGTCTGTATTTACCAAAGGCTGATTTAGGATTAGTTGTTGAAAGGAAATGCCAGTTAAAAGGCCCTTCAGAGCCAGCCAATATCCACCTTTACATTCCTTCAGAGCAAAACCAGGGGGAGGGGAAAAAAGGACGTACACGATGGTATTTTAGAAATGTATGAGCATGAATATTTCTATTAAAGCAACACAAACAACACACTTCAGAGCTATTGAACTGCCTGAGGTAACACAACCCTGGAAACAAGGCTGAGCTGCCACGATGGCTGTGGGGGATGTTCTTAATGGGAAGGGGAGTGCAGCTCCCTTGGCTGGAGCAGCACCAGGCTCTGGGTGCTGACTGCTCACAAAGGACACCACACTGCTCTCTGGGATGAGGGCAGATGGGATCCTGCATTTGCAAGCAGGCTTTCTGTCTCCAAATAGTTCGGGAAAATCACATGAGCTGATAACAACAATTTCAACTGCAGCTCTGAGAAAAAGCACTGGGACTTGAGAAAAGTGCACGGAGCTACAACACTTCCAGATACCAACACAGAGGAGGCTCTCAAAAGCCTCCTGCTTCTCAAAAGCCTCCTGCTTTTTCTGGAAGAAATGACCAAGCAGAGAAAGCTCAAATGACACCCCAAGTCTTCAGGAATTTTACAGCATCTGGGGTTTGTAGGGTATTCCCAGAGAATGTGTCTGTGTAATGGATTGCTGAAGCTCTTGTGCCAAGTTTAGTCTGGTGTAGGGTCTGACTCCTTACCAGGCTGAAATGCTGCCTTTTAAAAAAAAATCACCCAATTTATTTGAGAACAATAATCCAATTTATTATAGCAGAACAACACTGCTAATGCTCACATGAGCTGCTCACCCAGCCAGTGCTGTATTTAAGGAAGAATTTGGAACTGTGGCTACTGTGAGATGAATTGAGCAAACCAGGTGAATCCACGCATCTCTCATGGAGATAAAGCCTTGAGGACAGTTACAATCCCCAGGTCATTAAACCAGAGCAGTGAGGATGAAGGGTTGCAGCAAGCAAACACCAACCCTGTAGATACACGGGGTTTGTGTACCAGGTGTGTCCCAGACGGACATCACACCTTCCTTCTCATGTATTCAGGAAGCTCTTCATCCCCCATAAGGTGCCCCAGCACTGTGCTTTTATTTCCAATCCAATCTAGACCAGACTAAACATAAAAGGGGAAAACTGCCCTTACCAAAACCCAAGCTGTTTTCAGCCTTCCCCCCACCACCCTTTTCTCCTTGTCATCATTGAGGCGCAGCGCTGGTGAAGACACGAGAGCAGAAAATGGACATCCCCAGCTAAAGCTTTGTCCCGTGCTGACCTGTGGCACGCTGGCAGCCCTGTGGCAGGCAGCCAGGGGTGAGACATCATCAGCTATTCATCGGGAGAAGGCTCAGACAAAGCAGTGGTGCCCAGCAGGTACCCCAGTGAATGCATCCCGGGAGCCTGGCACAGGGCATCCCGCCGTTAGAAAGCCGGGAGATGCCTCGACAAATTCCCCGGGGGCCCTTTGGGGAGGCTGACATGGAATTTGCCGGCCAGAATTTTAGTGATCCACTCCACAGCTCTGCTCCAGAAGCCCAAGATGAATAGGGAGCTCTGGTGAACTTTGAAGCCTGCGGGTCAAAGTTCTCTCTCATTATCCCCAACCATTTTCTATCGGCGGAGCTCCTCGGCATCCCAAGGGACGGGAAGGTTTGAGGCTCTTGAAAAAACCTGACATGACCAAGTCAGGAAACAGTAGGGTGCTTATGTACATATATTTTTCTTCCCCCGTTTTCCTCTCCCCCCACTTCCTTGAAAAGAAAGGAGAGGGATTTTGCTATTGTGTCAAACATCAACCTGGTGGCATCAGGAGTCACTCATTTAGCTGGCACAATGCCGCACTCATTTCAACACGCTGCCCTGCCAAACAGGCCTGACCCTCCCAGGGACATCTCCTCTGCAAGAAAGGGCCTCATTTGATTTTTCCCTCCCCACCCCAAAAGCCTTCATTCTGTAGGCAATGCTTTCAAGGAGGATGTCAGGGCTGGTTTCTGCTATACATATTTTCTATATTAAAACCTCTGCTTCGTGCCTGAGCCACATCTGGCAGGGACAACTGATCCACTTGTTAACACAGTGCTCACTGTCAGCCACTAAACATTGTAATTGGTCCTTGCAACACAAGGTGTTATGCTCTGACTCAAACCACAGGCTGGACAGACCAAATGATCTCCTAAATTTACTTTGTCTGCCACCACTAGAGGCCAGTCCACCTTTCGCTGCAATTAAAAATTCACTCCAGAATCAAAAGGGCAACATTTTGATTAACTAAAACGACCTGCACATTTGAAACAACCCAAATCGAACTGGTAATAGATTAGAGCCAGGCTTTACACAAGTTTAGGAAACTGACTTTAGATGGCTAACAAAAGCTCTTTTCTTCACTGCTGCTTTATGGGAAACTTGGTAGGAATAAGGCCCTGATTTTCCAAAACAATGTAAGAAATTATCCCAGTCAGCAATGCAAGCACAGCATTAAAAAATCATCGCTTTGGCTTCGTTGTGAAAAAAGGAACAAAACATTACTGATAAACAAAAAACAGCAAAAGCAAAACAGTATCAGAGTCCTGTTCGGGGTAAGGACCTCTCACCTGGCAATCCACAAGAAAAAATGGTGACATTCCTGCCAACAAAGTTTAGTCCAAAGCATACTGGGAGTGTGACTGACTTAAAATCTCTGTGGCTCCCTCACAAACCCTTCTGATCCACGCAGGGAGCAAAGGGCAACACCGAGCCACGCACCTTCTTCTTGGGGTGGGGGAGCACGGTGGGGGACAGAGGGAAACAATTACAGGCTGGTAATTACTTCTTCTTTAAATGGATTCTCTCTAATCTCCGATGGATTTACCTCTAATCTCAAAGTAATTACGTGTAACCTCAATGGATTCTTACTCTGGGGGAGCCGCCGCAGCTCCGGGGGAGCCCGCAGAGAAGAAGTTTCTCTATTGTCTGCCAGAGCAATGAAAAACTAACACGTGCAGGGCCCTGGCAGGAACAATAGAGCCCTTCCAGCAGCCAGGAAGGGGCCAGGGCACACACAACAGCCTCCTCCTTGCTGGTGACCAACACAATCGAAGGCAGGCTCAGGTGGCAGCTCCATGGAGGCACGCAGTGTCCGTGCTCCCCTTCTGGGAGCTGCACCAATACACCAATTTGGGGATTTCAGGGCGACTTCACAGCACAATTACTCAAATTGAGAGGCACTAAAAGCGACCAAATTGGGCAGAAAGACGTGAGCTACATCACACAAAGGAGCAGTGAAAACCCTGCTCCAGAACACAGGGGCTGAGGGACAAGCTTCCTGATGGGAAGCAGCAATGCCTTGAAGCTACTTGTCATCTAATTTACTACGTAATTTTTAAGAGACATGGACATCCCATCAGAAGCTAGAGCAAAGCATCATTATGGCAGGACCTGAGACTCTCAAATCTTGTGTCAAGGCAGAGAAAAAGTGCTAATATTCCACAGACAGGCAACAGCCACTCGGGGCAAGCACAGCATCAGTGTGGCCAGACGTGGATGTGGCATTTGGGGATGTAGTTTAGTGCTGGGCTTACAGCTGGGCTTGATCTCAGAGGGCTTTCCAGCCTTAATAATTCAAGGGTTCCATGCTCCTCAGACATCACCCATCTAAAGCAGAAGTTTCCTGCCAGTTCCAGGTGCAGGTCTATAAACCTCAGAGTTTATAGAAAATGCATCAAAAGCTCGATTTTTACTCCTTAATATAAAAGTGCCAGGGAGCCTAAAATGCCACCAAAATAGCTGTTTAGAAACAACTGGCCCTAAA
Source organism: Lanius collurio (assembly GCA_020086605.1). Classification (NCBI taxonomy): domain Eukaryota; kingdom Metazoa; phylum Chordata; class Aves; order Passeriformes; family Laniidae; genus Lanius; species Lanius collurio. Next base: position 4,701,726 of record JACBWW010000047.1, read on the forward strand.
CATGGCAAGTGGCCACCCTCCAATTTTTATACGTGGGATGATGATAAAATACAAGATTAGATATTGTATAAAACCACATATATATATATACACACACGTATATCTATAGCTCTATCTATATCTCTCTATCTATCTATCTATCTCATATTTATTATTTAACCTTGGTGAGGGTCACAGCATGATTTTTGGGGTGGGCTGGTCATGAATGGGATCTCTTTGCTCCTTCTATCTCCAAGTCCATACCTGGGATTGTGTCACACACTCTGGGGGACAGGAAACATCCTTTGGACAATGACAAATACCCCAACACAGAAAAGTTGTATGGAACATGTTTTAATGGCTATGCCATTTCCAAAAAGCTGCTCAGAATTACTGCTGGATAAACCACAAGCACTGCACACTGACAAAGACCTCTCCTCACTCTTTACTACCTCTAGGAAACTTTTCCTTGTAAAACACTGCTGGTTTTTTAACCCTGGGATCAACAACAAGCCCATAAAAGAATTAGCAGAAAATAAAGGCTTCAACAGTTCCAGGAGCCTCCTGGGATGCAAGGAAGCCCCAGTCCCAGGGGATTCAGAGGAAGCAGAGTGCACTCAGACTTGCAGCAGGGAGGCTTCAGATGATGACTCTTTGAGAGGGAGGGGAAGAAGCTCCTGCACTCAAGTGGTCTCCCCAAAGCCACGTGTGCCACTGCCCTGTGGGGCTGCTGAGCACTCAGGGAGCAGGCAGTACTTACGTGCAGGCTGGGGTGGTAGGTCAGCACGCCGTTGTCACACAGTGTCACGTACTTCTTCTTCCACTCCTTGTTCAGGGACTTGCCACTCCGCTTCAGCAGCATCCCCTGGTGGGGTGGAGAGAGAGAGAAAGGGTTAAATGCCTCCAGATGACACACAGCTAAGATACAGACAGAGAGAAGGGTAACTGCCAGCATTTTCAGAGAGGCTTTCTCCTCCTGCAAGTTACTCTCCTTCCTCTGCCTCTCCCACAGTGCACATTCCCTCCACTGGCTTTGTCCAACGGGCAGAAAAAGCCCCTTTTGCACTGAATTCCATGCCTCAGGAAAGCACCAAAATTTTGGTGTGAGGCAGAGTGAGGTGACCCACGAGGATTCCCAGGTGATGGAGACACCCTGCTCTGCACTTCCTTACCCTCTAAAATAAACGATGAGCCCCAGGCTGAGGGAGGATCCTGCTGCGTGGTCTCCCTTCAGCTTTTTCTGGGGATTCCTTGCCCACACACAGAGCACACATGAGTGTCCTCATTTCTTCTGCAGAAAGGTGACACCACCATGGGAACCCCCCCCTGGCTACTCGTTCCAGCAGAAGAGACCTCAACCCCAAGCAAGAGCAGCAAGACAGAATCAAAGTTTTTCCAGTAAATGCTGGATAATTTAATGACAGAGGTGTGATAGGAGGGAAAAGGAGTTGGGCAAAGTGAATCACCTTTCCACACACCATATCCAATGTAAACATCAGGGATGAATGCCAACAATCACAGAATTCCAGAATGCTTCAGGCTGGAAGGGACATTAAAATGCATCCAGCTCCAGCCCCCTGCCATGGGCAGGGACACCTTCCACCATCCCAGGTTGCTCCAAGCCCCGTCCAACCTGTCCTGGAACACTTCCAGGGATGGGGCAGCCATAAGTTCTCATCAACAGCAAAGACTGAAAGTCATCATTGTGTTCCAGCAGACAAACAGACAGCAACTGCTGCTGTACATTCACCTGCTCTCAGCTGAAAACCAGAAGCTCACTTTGAAAAATAAAATACCACATGCTGTAGAGCACTCAAGGTGGTATATCAGGAATGCACTTCCTGAGGAGATTTTAATTTCCAAACCCAAGCCAGAAGGCAGTTCCTAATGAATCCAGACACTACTGTGGTTGTGCAAAGCCTTACTGGAATGTCCAGTGGAGACCCTGTGGTCAGTACCCACACCACAGGGACACACCAGTGTCACAGATCAAGCTCTGAACAACGTGGACTCGTATCCATTTCAATAAATCAGAACACAAACTTCAGTTCCCTAATCCCCATAAAACAAATTTTTCCCTTCTCATTGTACAAGGCAAGTAAAACAAAGGGAAAACAGAACACAGAAAGATGCCCTGCCAAACACAGTGCTTCCAATTCCCGTGGAGCTGTTCTTGTTCAAGGTGGTTTCAGCCTTGAAAACAAGTTCCACTGTTTGTTTTCCCATTAAACCTGCAGCTTTATGAGGTGATCCCTCTGCAGAACCAGCCCCAAAGCCAGGAGGGGACACAGGCCAGCTCTACTCGAGTGAAAGTCCTGCTCCTGGCCACATGGCTGGACTAGAACTTCAGAGAAGAACCCTTCCCAAATTCAACGCAATCCACGGACGGGACCGTGACGGAAAGCTCGTGCTGGACACCTGAATTACGCAGCGACCCCAACTCCCAACTTTCTGCCTGTCTGGGGAGGGGGCCCCATGTCTTTTTTTTTTTTATTTTTTGTGTGCTGTTCCTTGCTAGAAGTCAAACTTTTTCAAGGAGAACGGGGTTTCTGAAACGCCTCCTCACAAAAGCTCCTGCGAGCGGCTCATCCCAATTACCGCCTGCCAGCGCTCGGAGACGTTGTTTTCTTCTATTAAAAAATGAAAGCTTATTTCTGCCTTTGACTCCCCTGTTTGTCTATAGGAGGTGATCTGTCTCTTCACCTTTCCCATCTTTCATACCTCACCTGCAGCACGGCGCTGGTGTTTAGGGGGACCCAATTCTAGTTAGTGCTGTGTCGTGGGGATCAAAAATTACTCCTTCCCTGCACTGGTTTGTTCTTCAGACCTTCTAATGGGGAAAAAGCACTAAGGATCACAATGGGGATTTTTTTTTTCCCTCTGCCTTTTTTTTCCCAAGTTTTGAAGCCAGTAAAATGTATATATTTCATAACCTTTTAACTGCCCCCTTTGCTATACAGAAAACATGTCACTACTTACATAATTTTCAATTCATGCCAATTATAATCTCAATAAATAGTAAAAATCTACCAGGGTCATGGTTTTTAATGCTTAAAAGTTTTGTTACTATCTAAGAATGAATTATGACACTCCAGTTTGGGATCTAAATGAAGAAAATTATTCAAAATGAGATTTCACCATGCTTTTAAAGCAGAACACTGTGCTTTGATGTTACAAAAACCCAAACAAAAACCAACCCACCCAGCTCAGAACTGAATATGGATGATGGACCTATTTGTGCCTAAGTAACAAACCACACTTCCCAATCCATTTTCTTCAGGCATTCCTTTGGCAAACAGAATCATTTTCACATTAAGTGATAATTAAAAGTATCTTGAAGTACCTGGAGAGGAAACTGCTCTGAATACAAGGAGCTAACTTAAAGTGCAATAAAGCAAAGCAGCCCATATAAAGCAGAGTTTTTATCCCCAAGGCCACCACTTTGTGGTAATTTTATAGAATGGTCTGGAGAAATGGTCTTAGAATCAGAGTTTAGATCAGTTATAAACGCACTTTAACATTAGCCACACTTAAAAAAAATAAATGGCCCACATATGACAAGAAATGTTATTTAAGAGGAAAAAAAATAAAAAGGCCCCTTCCTTCAGTCAGATCATGGCTACACTGGAGTCACATCAGATCCTGTGCTGAGGAAATGACATCCAGGGGGTCCTGCTGACCCCTGGTACCTCCAAGGCAACTCAGAGGCAGCTTGGGCACGTCCCCACGTACACACAGCACACTGGAAAAACCCCACTGAGTCCTCAAGCTATGCAGTAAGAGACTAAGTCAATCTTCTACTCCAAATACCAATACTTTTTTGGTCTAAATAATCCCTGTCTGAATTTATTATTAACTGGACAATGCTATTTTCCCTAATTTGTATAAAATCTTTCATTTCTTACAGCCCTCCATCAGCAGTTGGCTGCAGCTGACCCAAAGCCTCCAGACTCAACACTAAGAATTTAACACCTCAGATTTCCACACAGAGAACTTCACACCTCAAATCACTCCTTTTTTTTTACCACCTTCCCTCCAAAACTGCGGTTCTGTGTTTAAGTGAGGAATGGTTTCTCCAAGCAGACTGCTCCAGCCTGTGGTTTTAAGGAGCTGGAGGACAAAGGCTCCAAGTGGGGCACAGGGACTTCATTCCCTGGGTTCTGCTGGAGGATCTGCGGGGCCAAGGGAGCGGCCGCCCGCAGGTACTGCGGGCTCTCCATCAGTAATGTGTGTGCTACGTCTGCTCCCAGGAGGTCATTGCAAGCCAAAAGCAATGTTAAGTGTACAAGCTTTAAATAACTTACAAAGTTAATGTAATGAATGCAAGTGTGATCTGAAATCCATCACTCAGTGGCTTGCCGTAGCCTCAAGCTGTGATAAAACACCACTCATAAATTTATATTAAAACTCTGTTCGATAGCAATTATTTACCAACAAAGATTTATTGATTGCATTTGCTGTTAGGGACTGGGGCCCTAACTGAGTCAATCAGCTTAGGCTGCTGAGCTCCAGGGCACCTGGGGAAGTTACAGACTGCCAGCAGGCTCTGCAAGCCCAACATTACCGTGGGAGCGAGAGCAGCTAATGGAAAGCCGCCAGCCTCGGATTGATTGGAGCTAAGGTGGAACAAAAACAACACAGCCAGCACTGGTCAAGGCACCAGGGCATGTAATACACTCAGTTCATCTGAATACACAGCAACCAGCACAATGTGGCTGCTCTGGGTGCCTTCTGTGAGCTCCAAACCTTGCCTGCTTAAATAACAACTCAATGGAGAAACAATGATCAATTTGTTTTGTAGAAATATTTCAGGTTTTAAATAGCAAATTATCAGCACTTTAAAAAGTGACCTCCTGAAGTTGCTTAATGCTGCAGTGAAGATGCTGGCAGGTGAGAAGCCTTAAAAATGGTCTTTGAAGTCAGCAGAGCCAAGAGTGGACCTTCTGGAAAAGGAAATAAGGTACCTACAAGGCAGGGGTTGGAACTGGATGAATTTAGGATTCCATCCAACCCAAACCATTCCATGATTCCACTTTGGTGTCTGTTTTCTGTCAGAAAAGGATCTGCCATGGCTGAGGTGTGAACTTCTGCCAGCCTTCTGTTTCTCCCCCTTCCCTGATTTTTAGCTGACCCCATGTTGTTTCCCTGATGCTGTTCTGACAAAATGAAATAGGTAACCTCAAACTTCATCATTAACAGCACAAATTTCTAATTTTCCACTCAGGTCTGTAGTTGCCACAGCCATGATTAGCAGCCAGCACTGCTAGGAATTTTCTGCAGCTCCTGTGCATCCTGTTCAGAAAAGAAAAGCTCTCACTCATGAAAAACATCATCCCTCAAACAACTCCAATGGCAGCCACTCAGTCAGGATCACAAATTAATTGTTACACACAAATTCTGGTCAATAAAACACCCACTTCCTGTAAATCTATTAACGTGGAGAACAAATGCTGGTGAATCCTCCAGGATTCCATGACCACAGCACTGGGATCACCTGGTAATAAACAAGAGGTTAATTCTTAAGTGATATTTTTTGCTCGCAGAAGATTTAATTCTAACAGGTTTCTAGTGTTCAAGTCCATTCTTCCAGCACATGACAGAGCACCAGCTCAAACTGTTTCACCTCCAAACAATACCTGCATGCCAAAGGAAGCTTTTGGTAATCGCTGAATCACTGATCCATAGAGAGTCATGGAATCCCAGAATGGTTTGGACTGGAATGACCTTAAAGCTCACTCCATCCCCTATCATGGGCATGGATATCTTCCACTAGATGAGGTTACTCTCTCTTCAAAGCCTCTAGGGAATAAACTCTTGAAGATTCCCATTGTATTGGGAATCCTTCCATAAAAACAGAACTTGTTTTCTCAGTTTCCCACACTTTAGTCTTTGTCCTCCCAGGAATTTAAGGGAATGCTGCTTGGTCTCCTGGTCAATGAGATACAAAGCTGGTTTAAGTTTTAACACTTGGAAACCCATAGCAAACTTCCCTCTCCCTTCTGATACCTAAAGGGGGGTTATAAAAAAGAGGGACAGGGACTTTGGAAAAGGGCCTGGAGGGACAGGACCAGGAGGAGTGGATTCAAATTGAAAAAGGGCAGGGTTGGATGGGATATTGGGCAGGAATTGTTCCCTGGGAGGGTGGGCAGGCCCTGGCACAGGGTGCCCAGAGCAGCTGTGGCTGCCCCTGGATCCCTGGCAGTGCCCAAGGCCAGGCTGGGTTGGACAGGGCTTGGAGCAGCCTGGCACAGTGGGAGGTGTCCCTGCCCATGGCAGGGATCTGGAATGAGATGAGCTTTAAGGTCCCTTCCAACCCAAACCATTCTGGGATTCTATGATCTCTCACAGTAGCAGTGCACAATTGAGGACCAACTGAACCACAAAATAAAAGGCTACAAGAACCTGGAGTGGCTCTGAAGAGTTCTGAAAACAGGAGAGCTCAAACACTGTCCAATTTCAGTATCTAACATTGCAAAAAAAACCCCCAAACCCCTGGATGTTCTTACTACAGTTGTGCACATGGAAAACCCCTCCCATCTCCCTTAAAAACTGACACAGCAGCAGCAGAGTTTTGCTACAAAGATGCTCCCACCTTGAAGAAACCATTCTAATTTATGTTCTGCACCTTTACGAGAAAATGAAATCAGAACATTGCACCCAATTCTCCTCTAAAATTCCCTAAACACAAGGCAGTGACTGTGCAGCAGGTAATTACTCCATGAATGGTTACCTAATGCTGGGGCTGATCAGCCACGATTTCCATTTGAAGACAAAGAACAGAGAGGATCTAACACCTGACTTGGAGCAAAAGATAATGGCTGTGCTTAAACTTGAAGGACAATCAAGCTGCAACTCGTTAATTTCCAAGCTCTCTGCACACAAGCTATGAAAGAAAATTAGAGAGATGTACTGAAAAAACCTCCAGCACTGATTAAGGGACTCTTAGAGTTCATCACAGCACCAGCAACGAGGATTGCCCCCTCCACACAGAGAACTGCNAAGAATCCCAGCCCTCAATAATCTCCAGTAGCTGGTTTATTAACCCCTTGGCACTGGCAGTTGTGGCTTCCCTGACACCAGTGAAGTGCACTTCCATGCAAATCATTACCTTGGTCAAAGGAAAAACAGCTCTGGGCAGCGGACCCGGGGTGAGCACACACGGCTGCACTTAATTTGGGAAAGGCTCCAAGAGCAGGAATGTTCGGGAATGGCTGAAGGGTCAGGCATGAAAAGGAAGCAACAGAACACTGACTTCTCTCGAGAAACAAACTGAGTGCTGGGTGGGTGATGGAAAATAAGGGATCATCGTGCAGCATTAGCACTTCTAGGCAGATGATCTGCTTTTCCTTACGGGAGTGCCCCGTTCCCTGATCCCTGAAATTCTCTTTATCATATTTTATATAAAGTAGGGGGGGGGGGGGGGGGGGGGAGCGGAAGGGGAGAAAAGCCATGAAAAGCTTAAAACCCAATTTTAACTTTCTCTCCTGACACTATAGTGTTTCCATAGAAACATCAGGAAGACCACTTAAGAGCAGCTTTTTTTTCGTAGCCATGTTTGGCACCATACCCCTCCCCTGGACAACCTATTATTTCACAAATGGATGCTTTCTGCAGCCTGCTCTGTGCAGGCTCCGATGAAGGGGGGAAAGAAAAAGAACCCTGGATCTTTAACCAGTTCCCTTGTGGTCCCCTCCCTTTTTTGTTGGTAATATTTCTGTCATTCTGCCAGGGTATATGGTACAAAGGGTTACACTTTAATTGAGCTGTCAGCATCTCCAACAATCCTATAAAACTCCGATTATGCACGGCGGGGTTAGTGACACACTTGTTATTGTGGATGCCCTATTTGCTAAACCCGGGCCCCCCCCCCACAGGTCACCTCACCCAGGCGACCTTCCTGTCATTAGCCTCGTCTATTCCTACCTCACCGCTGTGAAAATCACACAAGGAAAGGCTTCAAAGCCCTTGCCAGGACTGAATTCGACCAGGAGCTAATCACCCACAAATCCAGCTCAAATGGCAATAATTGGCTAAACTGCTCACCTCTCCAGAGCTCAGCAGTAATTTGGGATAATAAAGAAAAGAATTATTCAGCTAACTGCCCTGAAATGTATGCTTTGTGACCGACACACTTCACATTTTAATAATGATGGACACAAAATCCAATTTAATACAGCATCGGCTGAATAACAAACCCAAGAATGCTGGCAGGAAAAAAAAAAAAGTGTGTGCGTGTGTGTTCCTTTTTTTTTTCCTTAAACTGTGTTCTGTGTGATTGTACAGAAAGGATTCACACTTCACGTCAGGAAATGCTGGGACCAAAAAGGCCTTCGCCAACCTACCTCAGAAACTCAGCTACATAATGGGATTTTTAAATTTATTTCCAATTCTTTTAATCAAAAGGAGTGTCCTCCACGAAAAATAAATTTTGCTGAACAGTTATACCTCTGATCCTCAAACTTTTGTAGGGGTAAGAGAATAAATATCCTTTTAAAAGAATTCTGCAGTAGAAGGACACCTGCTTCATTATTCTAATTAAGGGTATTTTCTGATTGCTCCATTTTTCTACTTTTACACCTCGTGCTCTGGTCAAGAACCATCAGCATCAACGACCCCACTACAGGAGGGCCTGCCAGGATGCACTGAACTGGTTCAACACTGCCAAGATCACAGAATCCCAGAATGGTTGGGGTTGGAAGGGACCTTAAATCTCATCTTGTGCCTGCCATGGGCAGGGACACCTTGCACTATCCCAGGGTGGGTGATCAGGGCCTCTCATCATTATAGCAGAAAACAAAATAAGGAACCTAATGAGGAAAAATTCCTTCCCTACCAGATGCTGTTACCTAGAACTCATAAAATCATGCTTCACATTCATAAAAAAAGCTGGAAAAATGCAAATTCCATCTTCAACATGAGGGAAATAGTTAGAAAAGTGCAGAACATGCCAAGACCACAGGACAACTGCACAGAGAGACAGCTACAACCACATCCCTTTGCTACTTGCTCAATATGTGAGTAGTCATGGAGTTAATCAGCTTATAAAAATGATCATTTGTCTACAAGGGGCAGCAGAGACACATCTTTTTAAAGACCCCCTTTTCAGAACTGTCTGCTCTTTCTTCTTAATGAATCAATCCCTACTTTACCATCTGAAAACAAAATCATTTTGGCTTCAGCTGGGGATATATAAAAATGAGCAGCTAATTTGAAAACCTTCTGTTCTCAGCCAAGGACCATGACTTGGGTCACACTGGGAGAAGACTTTTTACAGGGTGTAAAATTTTGCTCAACCACCACTCCCCCACAGCACCCCAGCTTGTTGGGGTGTCTGTGCAGGGCCAGGATCTGGACTGAATGATCCTCACGGGTCCCTTCCAGCTCAAAACATCCTGTGATTTGATGATCTGAAGGTTCTTTTACACCAAGGCATCTCCAGCACCTCCCTGAAACCCAGGGAAAATCTATCCAAGGCCATTTCCCAGGATTTAAGGGTATGACTTAAACACAGCTTTCAAGTACAGGTTTTTCACCCTGTGTTCTTAAATTGTCACAGCAAAAAGGCAAAGTTACTGCTGTCAGACCCAGAACTCACCCACTTTTGCTACACTAGTTGTTACAGGAATCACAGTTAACAAAACATGAGACACTGCCAGTGCCAGTCATCTGAAAGAACTTTTCTGAGAAATTATAAATAAACGCTTTTGACAAGGTTATCATTAGGGTTCCTGAAGTAATAACCTGAGGAACCCCAATATTTTTTTATTGTGCCTTAAACCAGCACTTCTGAGAAAAAAAGGCTGGTTTTGTCCAGGCTTGCTTTGATTTATGTACAGCACTCACTCCTCCTCTCCCCCACTTCCTGAGCTCAGCATTAATCAGGGCAAGCTCCAAAGAAAGGATTCTGCATATTGTGTCAGCAAGTTAAAAATTGTAATACTGTTTTAATGTTAAAATCACTCCAGATACAATACTTCCTGTGTAGTATATTTCATGGCTCATTTGCTTCGACAGATACTAAGAGTCAGGCAACAATTAACTGCTGACACCTTTATTTATTTATTTTTTTAAAACTACGAAGATTTAGCAGAAGAGCTGAAAGCACAGCTTGGATTTATTAGCTGGATGCTAATTTGACGTCACCAGTTTATTTCATTTCTATCAAGTAACCATTCTTGTGAACTGTAGGGTCCCTCAACCCACATTTCAGCCAAACTGAAATCCAGATTTGAGCCACACAGCACATCTTTCAGCTTGAAAACTGATGTGAAAGTGCACAACTTTAAAAGACCATTTGAACTGTTAATTGTTTATCACCACACCAGACCATTCCCAAACACAGACATCACAGTGAATGTTTAAATGGACTTCTGGATTCAGCACCTCTGGTTTTAGCACTGCCCTCAGCCTGGCTTTATCTGCAGTTTCATGCTCCTACTACCCCTGGGACACAAACCCAGCCATCCCAATCCCTGCATCAAAAGGCATTTCTATGGTCACAACAGCAAAATTAAGGTGTCATCAGAAAACTTTGTCCTACCTCTCCCTGTCCAATTCCCATCAGAGAGATGCAGAATCCTGGAATGCTTTGGGTCGGAAGGGACCTTAAACACCATCAAGTTCCAACCTCCCAGTATGGACAGGGACACCCAGCCCAGCCAGGAGATGTAAAGCCCAGCCATATTTTGCACTTCATGAGGCATTTCCATCTCTCAGAAGCCTCGAGAATCACAAGGCACATGACACATTTTTGGATCACTGGCTCATACCCAAATGATGCCAGCAAAGGCACGTGATGTGACACCAGCCAGGGAGGTCTGGCCCCAAAGCCCAGGGCAGTACAATTAACAAGATGTAACGAAGGCAGCAGTGGCCAAATCCTCCTGGAAACCCCTACTCCTAGAAACAGCTGGGATAGAATGCAGTGGGCAAAGTGGGATGTACCACAAAGAGCACATTCCACTCTGAGCTTTCCTGGTAGCTCATCTGAGAGATGTTTCTGGGAGAAATTTTTCCCTGATTTCCCCACATTTTTCCATGTAAAGCCGAAAAGTTGGGGTCAAACTCTTCCTGTGTGATCTGTAAGGCAGAATACAGAGTGCCCTGGTCATTAAATGCACTGCTCACTCAGCTTTTTAATGCTTTAGAACACTCAGCAGTGACAGCAGATATGGCAAAGGCTGCTGTCCTGTGCTGTCTATTAAGACTTATTTCTCTAATTATTAAGACTGTTTAATAAGGAGTTACGGAATCCAAAAATGGTTTGGGCTGGAAGGGAGCTTAAAGCCCACCCAGTGCCAGCCCTGCCATGGGCAGGGACACCTCCCACTGTCCCAGGCTGCTCCCAGCCCCAATGTCCAGCCTGGCCTTGGGCACTGCCAGGGATCCAGGGGCAGCCACAGCTGCTCTGGGCACCCTGTGCCAGGGCCTGCCCACCCTCCCAGGGAACAATTCCTGCCCAAAATCCCATCCAACCCTGCCCTCCTCCAGCTTAAGGAGTCAATCTTTAAGTTTTTTAAGCAGAAACTCAAAAGATATTTCCATAAACAAAGGTCTTTGTTCCTTCCCAAAATCATGTAAAGATGCCCACTTTATTTTCCTTTGAAGAGTGGTTTTGCCTTGTGTTGATCCCTCAGTTTTAACCTCATTAATATTTTAGAGGGAGAGACATCAAGAACAGAAGTTGCTCTCCTCCAGAGGCTACAACTGTTTTATGGGAGAGTATCCCAGAACCAAGTGGCTTGCAGGCAACACAGAAGAACACCATGTTTAGAAAAGGTAATTTATAAAGCTCATTTATGGATTTCTCTGTGCAGTTCCTTGGCTGTAGACTAAGCACGCTGTAAAATGTTGGAGACAATCTCCCTCAAAAAAAACTCAATATAATCCATTATTTATTAAGTGATCAGCCATGGACGAGATGAAAGGCTAATTTTTAACCACCTTTCCCAACTTTCCACAGGTACAGAACATGTTTGTAAAGACAAAAAATAAATAAATAAGTAAAAATATATATATATAAATAAAAATGCAAGGTACCCAGAGTGCAGCTAATGGGATTTGACGCTGGCTTTAATTTTAATGAAGAAAGTTGCCAGTAGCAACAAAACTGTCAGCAGCAGCCAAGCACCATTAATAAAGACCCAGACAACATTAGTGGCACGGCAACAGTACAAAAGGTTCCCCCCGGTTCATGCTGTGCTAAATTGGCTGCCCAATTTTTCTTAAGTGTCCATACTATTTAGAAGACAATTTATTAATTTTTGTCATCCATTGTCACTTGACAGGCCATCATTTTGCATCCTGAATTTGAGATGAAAACTAATTGAAAAGACTGGCAGTATTTATGAGGGGTATTATTTGTCAATTATGGCTGCTGCTGATCCCGGGTCCCACCAACTTTCACACCCCGCGCTCGGGTGTTGTCAGTCGGACCCTTTTTTTTTGTCATTTCCATGTTAGCTCTAGGAAAGTGACAAAAAGCAATGATAAAATCAATTTAGCAAACTCGTTAAGGAAGAGGGGCCCCATCAATCCCTGCTCTGAAATCACCGGACTGGGGAGGAAAAGCCACTGGTGTGGCTTAGGGAATCGCAGCTTTCCAGGACACCTTCCAGGGGAAAAGCCCAATCTCTTTGTCTCCTACAAGCAGGACAAATTTTCAAATACATCATAATTGAAATGAACACTGCAAATTTTTCCAGGCTGTCTGAAAGGGAAGGTTTTGCTCTCTTGTCACTGCCCTTAAACTGCTTCTCTGCAAGCCTGAACGCCTCAAAAGCCCTCCAATTCCTAAATGCCAGGGAGTCTTTAGTCTCCCACAAGGCCCATGGAGTCCAGCTCTTTCATCCCAACTTTATTTGCATTGATAACTCTTGCCCAGCCTTTCAGAAATTTCTCCTACTTTCTACCTTCACAGACTTCAAACAGTGATACAAAACATCCCAGGAAAATCCTGGTATTAAAGCAGCACAGAAAATGAGGTTACACCACCCATCTCAAGCCTTGTTTTCTGCTTCCACCCCCCAAGGTGGAGCCCATGGGGGTCCATGGTAGGGCTGAGATCCATCTGAATCCCACAGAAAACCCCACACCAGAGCAGGGAGATGCCCAAAGGAAGTTCTGGCCCCGGGGGAAGCTTGTGCTGGAGCAGGGTCCGGGCAGGACGTGTGGCCCCATGGAGAGAGGAGCCCACACTGGAGCAGCTTTGCTGCCAGGACTTGTGAACCCATGGAAAGGGACCCACACTGGGGCAGTTCCTGCAGGACTGACCCCATGGAAAGGGGATTCACACTGGGGCAGTTCCTGCAGGACTGACCCCATGGATAAAGGGACCCACACTGGGGCAGTTCCTGCAGGACTGACCCCATGGAAGGACTGGAGCACGGAAGGGAGTGAGGAGTCCTCCCCTGAGGAGGAAGAGGCAGCAGAGGCTTGAGATGAACTGAGCACAGCCCCATTCCTCACCTCCCTCCTTGCTACAGGGAGGAGAGAGAAAATCATGAGTGAAGTTGAGCCTGGGAAGAAGGGAGGGGTGGGGTGAACATGGAGGGGTTTTTTTAGATTTGATTTCATTTTTCATTACCCTACTCTGATTTGTTTGGTAACAGATTACATTAATTTTTCCCCAAGTTGAGCCTGTTTTGCCCAGATGGTGAAGGATCTCTCCCTAACTTTATCCCAATCTATGAGCCTATTTCCTAAGTTTAGAAAAAGCTACAAAATACTATTTATCTCTCTCCTTAATTCCCTATTTAGCATCAGTAAATCTTAGTATCGATTTAAATATGGATACTCTTTAGCTTGTCCTATAACACACTCCACTTGCTTCTGAAGATCTGAACACTTGCAGATCACAACTAAATCCTCATTTCCACATTCCTTTAGGTACAAAGCACATCATTTCCTTTACCAAGGAAAAAAGCCTAAAACTGAGTTCATCTACTATACACAGTTTTCTCTGACACCTACAGCAAAATGGGTATTAAGAAAAAAAGTGCATTTTTAAAAGAAAAGCTTGAAACTACAACTACATTGATACATATTTATTAGTCTCTATATAAACGATTGTTTTTTATATCTCTCTTTGCAATATACTGTTGATTAAAAAAAAAAAAAAATCCAGTGACAACAACAAGAATAATTTTCTTCTATCATAAAACCACACATGCAAACACTACACCAACCCAGCTGAATCCATCCTATTAATCCACACACATTTTCCAGAAGACACTGCCAGCTTTGCTTTAAAAAAAACTGTTCAAGGATAGAATTGCCCAGTCTCTTACATTTCAGAGGCAAATTCAGAGCAAAAGCTTTTTCCCTCCACTGTTTCCCAGAATTAAAAATAATGTGCATTTAGTTACCCTTCTGCATGAGGTAACACCATCCAAGGTTGATGTTCATTTGCAACATAAATCCTCAACCTGGAAAACATTTTGGCGCGGTTCTTCCATCAGGGATGGTAATTATGTTCTTTCCTTCCACTGCATTCATGCTTGGTTTCTCTCAACTTACAAAACACACAACTGAGTGTCTCTTTGGGGGATGAGAAGGCTCTTTGCTCCCTCTGATTCACCTCCAGGGGCAAGATGCAAACCCTGAACTCTGAGGAACTCCATATCCCCTTGGAGCCACCTCCAAAGGTGGAGATTTCACAGCACCTTTAGATATTTGCTCCAATATTTGAACCTGGTGGGAAATATGTTTCTGCATCTCTGATTGGAATTTCTCCTGCCTCAAACATGTCCCAGACTCACTTCCTCCACCCCACCTTTCAATTAGCAGTGAGGTACACGAGAATTTGGATGAGGTGCCCATCCTGCACAAGTGAGGGGCTTTGCACACCCCAAGCATCAAAGCACAGCAGCTGCAGAACTCCACAACCCACCAGGACAACCAAGCTGCTATTCCAAAATGGAACAGGGCTCCTTCTGCCATCAGCAATGTCTTTTCTGCAGTTACACTGTGCCATCTGAAATGGAGTTTAACCCATATTGTTACTAATTTAACTTTCAGGAAGATCTTAGCAAGAGGTAGGTGTGCCCACAGAAGCATGAATCCTAAAAGAATTTAAGCCAAACTAAAAATGTATATTGCTGCTGAAATGCCAGAGAAAGAGTTAAATTTACCAGTCTGTTAAAGAGACCACAGATGAATAATGCTTTATGTATTTTCAGAAAGAAACAAGCCTTTCCTGCACTGAGGAACTTGAGTTACATTTCCTCGTGCTGATGCTCAGATTAAGGAGCACCAGAGCTCGTCCGAAGCCTGGAGTCGATGCTGCGAGACACAGGAGTCTTCATCTGCAATTCAAACCTCCAGATGAAGGGAAAACACAGACTGGCTCCTACACCTCGTTCTCTTCCAGCAGGTAAAACCTGTCTACAAGCCCAGCTCAGTGCCACGAGCCTACTGTAAACACAGCAAGAAAGCTCCTCTCCCCTGCTGCATCCATAAAGGATGCCTTTGATGGAGGATAAATTTGACATCCGAGTCCCCTTCATCTGCCTCAACACCTTTTACAGTCCCAATGCTTTCAAGATACGTGGCTAAAGTTTCTCCCCTCCTGCAAGCAAACCAGTTCAACCTACAACATGAGGGAGATAAGGCCACCAAAAGCAAGCAGAGCAAAATCTAATTTATTTTCCCGGTATTGTCGAGGTGAATTGCACCGCAGAAGAAATTAAGGGTCCTTTGTCAGCATCCCAACTTTGTGGAGAAATGCCCCATTTCTTTTAGTAAATGCACCTTTTTAACCTCTTTGTTGCAAAGTGGCAGTGGCAGATCAGCGGCGGGCAGAGTGACGAACGCACAGAAGCCGTGGGGAGCTATCGGGACTGCGATCTGGAGCTCACCTACACGTTAACTCCTACAGCTAATTCATCATCCCCGCACGACAGCCGGCCTGATTGGGATCCTGGCAGGACAATACAGGGCCCAACTGACCACCAAAGCCCAGCCCAAGGGAGGAGGGGCTGATGGGCACGGGATGGAGAAGGCCTGAGATAAGTGCTGGCTGTCAGCGCAAGGACAAAGAAGGGCAGGCCCTGGGGAGAGAAAGGAGATAAAAAAAAATCTCGACAACTGCTTTATCTGATGAGGGTTATGGCTAATTAATTATAAACTCAATTACCTAACCCTTACTTCAGCAGTCTCTATTCATTAAGAGATAAAACCTGACTGACTGCTAACTTTCCCTTGCACGCCCGCACGCACAGCACGCCGGCTTTGGGTTTGCACACTTTGTCGCACAATTCCTTAAAAAAGATCTCCAGAAGCCCTCATCCCTGTCAGCTCTGTGCTGGCAGGGTGGAAGATTGCTCCTTTCTTTCCCCCCTGCCACCCAACACACCCTGCGTGGTGCCATGGGAGGGCCAGGCCTCCATGCTGTGCATTGGCATTTAAAAGCAAACCCCCGGCATTAAACAACGGGAATTAGGGACATCAAAGCCCCCTTCACAGCCAACTCGCTGCCTCCCCAGGCTTCTGATCTGCTTCACATTTCCAACTGAGCTTTTAATTTTGGGTGCTAAAAGTTTGCTGGTGCAGCTCAGCAGTGTCAGCTGAACGTTATTCTTCCGAAGTTTGAAGGCGCCCACGGAAATGAAAACGATGAACTCTAAAAAAGCCCCTGGCCAAGCTAAGGCTTGCTGATAATGTATGCTGAATTTTGCATGTAACATCATAAAAATGTCTGCTTTATCCCTGTTCAGACTCCAGCCATGTTCCTGCGGTGCTTGGCCTCTCCTCTCTCAGGTTCTTGCCCCCATGCCTTGTGCTTGACACAGGCTCAAACATCCCTGTGGAATCAATGCAGCCCATTAGAAGAAGGCTCCTCTGAATCTGTTTCCAAAGCTGCAGACCTGTCTCGCTCCCACCTTTTGAACCCACAGAGATTCTCAAATCCACGTTTCACTTTGGCTGCCCTTTGCTCTGGCTCTTCCCTTTCTTCAGGATAACGTTCTTTACTTACATATTTTATACATAGGTCTCATCTATATGTGTGTGTGCATATCCAGAATTATCCATATTGATATGGAACAACAAGGTGACCACACTCACGTGATGTTTTCCATCAGAACTTTTAAAAGAGTAATTCCTTCCACTCTGTAGACTGAGGGATGCCAGCTCTGGGTCTGTTTCTCACACAAAGTCCTGTTTCAAATCCCTGTAAAGTGTACTAATGACACAAGATTTTGGTTCATTCATGGGGCATGGCCTTTTAGGTCACTTTTCCATAATTTACATGCATCAAATAAAATAAGAACAACACAGTCAAATAACCAGGCTGGGCAACACCCATTATCAAAGCTCTTCACTGCAAAGACATGATTATTATAATATAATAATTGATTATTATTATTATTCAGTCTTATCTGGTCTTGGTTAGCACCTTATTAGAGATTTATTTTACTAACACTTATGGTTTGGGACGTGAATGATGTGGTCCAGTGGTTCACTTCAGCAATGCTTAGGTGTGGCAGTGCTTTTCTGAAACACGTTCCCTTCCTTGTTTGTCCTGCTGACACCCAAGGCCTTCCCTGCATCCCACCTTGCTCAGCTCCATCACCCTAGACTTCCCAAAGAACACAGAAATCTGTTTTTACACAAACTTCAGACAGAGACTTTTTCACTCCATAATTTAACAACTTCCACTCAAACTGTTGTCTCATGATTTTAAAGCGTAGCACACAGGCAAATTCAGCTGTAACTAAAGGCTGCCTGCTTTGATGGAGCCTTTCAAAATCTGAAAATAAGATTCTTAAACATCATAACCCCATGCAGCAGCCAACTCAACTCTGTTTATCTTCTGAGTAACATGACAAATAGTATCACCCACCCTTGGCTTCTGTGCTGTTCTGTCAACTCCATACCTTCCCTCACCATAACCAATTTCATATCCAATTAATACTGACTTCCTGGCTCCCCTTTTCCATGAAGTTACCATGGTTATGCCATGCTTTTATGGTTGAGTTCTTCCCACTGAAATTTGCTCATCAAATCCCTGTGATCTTCTGAACTTCCAGCCCTTTTACTTGGCAGCACAAACCAAACTGCAAAATCACCCAAGTCTGCATCACCCTGTATTGTCTCTACCCACTTTGACCAACAGTTCTGAAGATACTGAAAAATCACAGCAAGGTCTGGGTTCGAAGGGATCTTAAAGATCATCTCCTCCCAACTGTCCTGTTCCATTAATAAAGTTTTTAAATCAATCCTATTCCCTTTAGCTCTCATCACTGAATCCTTTACCCAATAAATGCAACTACAGGTGATTAGTATACCTTGAATAAAAATTCAGTTTTTTGTTTGTATTCTGAAATATTATGAAGAAGGTCTGCATGAAGCTTACTTTGAGTTATTTATCTCAAGTTGCCAAGGTAGCTGACACCTCTGGGCAAATCCCAAACTCAAGCTGCTGGGAAAGGCAGATGCACACCCATCACCTTCCCCGTTTCCCAGAATTGTAACAAACCCATGAAATCCCTACAGCAAAGGGATGAGGATGCACCAAGCCACAAACCCCAGAACATCTCATTGATTTCCAGGCTCCCTTCCACCACACTTCTCCCTCTTTTCTGGGGCTGTAACTGTTCCCTGTTTTGACACGAGCACAAATCCAGCTGTGTTCTGAGCCCCCTCTTCAGCAACGCATACAGAGAGAGTTCTCTGCTCCCTCTTTACCCAGCTTTGCTGCAAATAATGACCATTTTGAGTCTCTTCTCTCATACATATTCACTTTTATGTACTCCCATAACTTTTTATCTAAAGGAAGATGATTGTGATTTCAACAAATTACAGCTTAAAAGAAAGAAACAGTAAAAAAATCCAATGCCTTTTTCCACCAACAATTTCACGCAGCTCCTTAACTCAAAAATATAAACTCTGCTTGAAACAACCCCACACTCTGCAACACTGTTCTCTCAACTGCCTTCCCATCACACCAAGAGGATTAGGGGAAAAAAAGCAAGACTTGTCCCATTCATCAATAGAGGAGTTATTCATCCGAAGTTTATTATCTCAGGTAATTTGATCAATACACTTCACCTTTATAGTCCCGTTGTCCTTGTGAGCAAAGCATTTTGTGGTTTATAGTGAGATGGTTATTATGAAGGCTATTCGCAGGGAAATTCTCTGCAGTTAAAAGTTTTTCCAATTAACTACATTTAACATCATTTAAGCCATAAAGTGGCGGTTACATTTCCCATCATTGTTGTCGGAGTGTGGCGGTGCTCAGGAGGCAGGCAGAGCACATTTGGCAAATACATCAAGCAATACTTTGGAATGGGAATCAAGGAAACCCTGCCAGCTAATAGAGAAAGACTTTTTCAGTGCAGAGTCAGGAATATGAAGCTAAAAAAATAAGAAAGGTGGATCAGTAGAAATCATGGAGAAAAAAAATCCCAAAGAGCTTCCTCGGCCCTTGGGATGCTCCTTGGGATCAATCCTTCTCCTCTCATGCTCCTGGAATGGTCTGGATTGGACAGGACCTTGAAGTTCATCTTGTTCCACTTCCCTGCCATGGCCAGGGACAGCTTCCACCAGACCAGGCTGCTCCAATCCCCATCCAGCCCAGCCATTGTGCTCCTTCCTGAGTTTTCTCATTGCAGAAGATTGTGGTGTTTGTCTAACTGAGCTATGAATCACAGCACGTGAGGACAAATTCCCTGATGTCCTCCAGGTTGGGATCTCCATATCCCACTCTCTTCACCCCACACCTGAGCTGCTTCTTCCTCACTTCCTAACCCTCAGCCTAAGGCACCACAAAAGACAGGGGAAAAGGCTTCAAAACAGAAGCAAAACACCAAATTCTCAGAGATCAGCTGTTCTAAGGAGAGAAACCTCTAAAAACTTGCTCGAAAATAAAAAATTATTATTCCTTGAGAGATATCCTCAGAACAAACTAGTTCATTAAAGTCGTATCAGCACTTGTAATTGGCCCTTGTTGGCCAATAGAAGGAGACATTTGCAACTTTTCCCAGGAAATTATATTCTAAATCCTTCATAAGGTGGACCTTGTCCTTTTCTGAGGAAACTTGATAGCAGTCTTTAGTATTCACTGGCATAATTAGGACTGCAGTTAATTTCATTAAATTCTCTTGCTGCTAAATGAAGCAGATTATGAGACATCTTTTATTGCAAGGCATGAAATTACAGCCTGTCAGCTGCCAATGGTAGAGTAAAACTAATGAATTACAGGGTAAATAACACCAGAATTAACCAGCCAATTTAACATAGCAGAGAACAAAGTCATTTTTACTTGGAGCCACCACTGCCGGGATCCCTTTCAGCTGAAAGGGAACCAACCTCAAATCTAAATAACCAGGAAAGCCACATTTCTTGGGCAGCAGTGTTAAAAAACCAACACTGCCAAGAAGTTGGGAGAAAATTGGTCAGATACGTACAGAAAGGCATCGCTAAAATATTTAAATTGTGGTATGTCCAAGTAGTTTGTGCTGATGCATTATCCTTTAGCCAGCCCAGGAAAAAGGGCAGAGGAGCATTAATTTGTTGCTATTATAACTGGTTTAATGGGGCCAGCTCTTCCCAGGCAGCACGAGACACAATCCCCATTAATGAGGGCCAGACACACTGTGGGTAGATAATTAAAGGAAACAGAATGCAGGTGTAACCAGCCACTTCCACTTCCTACTCCTGGCCTTCCAAACCTCTGAGACAGGGCACAGGAGGTGCCTTCTCTCTGCACAGCACACCAGGCCACCCCTCCCGGCCAGGAGGAATGCTCTTTGGAGCCTGCCAGGAGGCAGGATGGACGCCCCTCTAAGATCTGACCAGGAGCTTCCACAAGCAAGGACTCTTCCCACCACACTCCTGAAGCTTGTCAGGCTGTTACACACACAGAGACAAAATTTTGGGGCTAAGGAGAGAGATTTGCTCTGTGTGAGCTGGTGTCCCACTCCCCTCTTCTTAAAAATTTCTTGAATTATTTTTATTTTAGAGTTTTATTTAACCCCAGTTGTACAAGGAACAAACCCCTTCTCTCTCCACCTTTCATGGAAATCTTGTTATGTGGTAACAGAGGCTGAGGAAAACAATGGCAAAGTGCTTATCCCCACTGAAACAAAGGAGGGCAGATACCTGAGTGCATGGACAGCAGGAGGAGTCCCCAAATCCTCATTATGCTGGTGAAAGCAAACAATAAACCCAAAGAGAAATGTAAATAAAGCTTTCATCTCAGATTAATGCTCTCATTTTTCTGCACATAACCTGAGGATTGTGTTTCTTACAGCAGCATCTCTCCATCTCCAGGGACAGCCAAGGTGCAGGAGGTATCAGCAAGGAAAAGGTGCAGTGAGAGAAAGCCCCTGTTATTAAAAGGGGAAATGATCATTGCCTCCTTTTAGCAAACATTTCTTATTGTTATCAGTCCTACACCAGCAAAAGCATTCCAAAATCATGCTTCTGGTTGCAGTTTCAACAGGTTTCTAACAGACAACACCTCAAGTCCCCTTGCCAGCCTTTTAGGGCTTTAAGTTCAACACCAACCAAGGTTGATGGAGGGGCAGGGACACCAAGGGGGTGTTCTGAGAGGTTTTGTCAAGTTTCACATGTCCCTGCAAGACTGAAAATCCCTGGCTTAGAGAACAGGGTGTAGCTGGAATATTCTGCTGGAGGATAGAGCAGGAGCCTACCTGCACTTGGAACCAGCATAGCACACTCTGTTCCTACCCCACAGAGGAAGGGTGAAAAAATCTGTGCAATTTATCCTTCTAATGGAAAGTGTCCCTGCCCACAGCAGATAAGATGAGCTTTAATGTCCCTTCAGCCCAAACAATTCGGTAATTTTATGTTTGACTTGAAAAACCTCAAGTCTTCAGAAGCTCACTGACCTTCCAAAATAAAACCATTTACATTTAAAATTCCAAATGTAAATCTACAAACCCCAGAGCAACTAAAAGCAAACAAAAGAAGAACTAACAGCAGAATTTGTGAACACCTTCCACTAGAGCAGGCTGCTCCAAGCCTCAGCCATCCTTCACCTGTCTCCATGCTGGAGTGGGGAAAGGAGAGAGCAAGAGCCAAGGGAAGCCAAGCAGGCACATGAACACTGCTGAGTGGTAGGAGAGGAAAACTCCTGTGCCATCACTGCTGATGCCACTCCAGAGCTCTTCGGGACCAGGACAGAAACACCACTCAGAGAGGCCGGAGGAAAAATCAGCCAAGCAAAAAGGCATTTTTGGCAAAAGAACAAACCTTAAACCAAACCCAATTTTAGAGGTTCCAATCCATGCTGTGAGTTTGGAATGGGGTTTCTCATGAAACCCCTTCTCTAAGTGTCCCTGGGAGCTGATCTGCCCTGAAGTCATCTCCAGCCCATGCAGGTCTTCCACACTCCAGGCTGAGAGATGCTGCCTCTCCTAATTTCCTCTTTCTCTACTCTGTCATTTCAACTCCCATCCTATTTCAGGCAAACATTTTAAGACCCCCAGACCTACCCTGGACCAACATTGATACCTTGCCTCCAGCAGTGGGAAGCTCAGAAATCTGACAGCATTCATGCATCAGCTCCAGTGGTGTTCCTGAGCTCTGCAGACCCAGAGCTCTGGGAGTGCTCAGCTGGAACCAGCTCCAGGCACTGACAAGGAGCTCCAGAGGCACCAAAGAGTTGCTTCCAGCCAGGAATCCATCATGGTGCTTCCTGCTTGGAGACAGCAGCACCTCCAGAACCAACACCTCTGGGGACTGCTGGGCCACTTTGTGAGATATTGTCAAGATTCCTGATGTTATTGAAAATATCACCTGGGTTTTATTCTCACTTTCCAGCTCCTTCAGAGCCTTCATTCAGTATTTGCTCTCCTTCCTCTTACCTATTTAAAACAGATTTTGCTTCTCACCTGTCTTATCACAGCAGCACAACTCTGCATTGGAGCTCTGTCCCTCCAGTTCTGTTTTCCATCACACTGGCATTCTTTTCCCTCTCCTCTTACCTTCAAAGCCCCTTCCTTCTGCCTGCCTTCACCTGCTGCAGAAACAGGGAGCTTGGACTCCTTGTGGTGCATAAACACAGGAGAAACCTCCTGCTTCAAAACACCACATCAACATTAACAAGTGTCACTTAATTGGAACCAAGTGTGACTTAATCTGCATTGGGAACTGCTCAGAGACATCACCATGCTGCAAGATTAAAGCACCAACAACACTGCCTGGGCACCTGTTACTGCTCAGCCACAAACACGGTACTGCCACGAACTGCCAGCTCACAGCAACAATTCCTGGGCAAAGGGCAGATTGAGAAAATGTTCCCAAGTAGTTCCTTGCCTTGCATGAGCTTAAACAAACACAAAAAGCTGCTTCTCAGAACGCTGGGCACACTTCAGCACTGTCTCTGCAGCAGGAAGGGGTTCTGCAGCTCCCCTGCCTGACACAGCACTGCAAATCTGAAAACCTGCATTGGTCAGGAGATGGAGCTCACACAAAAAGTCAATATACACTTGTAATTCCACGTTTTCAGAATCAGACTTAGGTATTTAACATGAAACACACCAACCATATGTATTTCTATTTACTCAGTTTGCATCCTAAACAAAGAGTTTTCACCCAGTTTGCTCAAAGCTCAGCTTTTAGTTAAGGACTTCTAGTGCATCTCTCCCTCCATTGAAAAAGTTTTTTTGTTTTTAATTAAAACAAATTAATTAAATTTTAATTAATGAAACAGCCTGTACAATTTTGATTCCTTAAGTGATGATACCTGCCACCTTAAACAATCCCTGCACTTCCATTCTCCTCCATACCAAGGTATTGCTCACTTCAGACACCAGAATTCCTAAACAATTCAACCACTTTGGTAATTTCAATTGATTTTTCTTTCCAATACCTCCTGCACTTGAAGATTTCTTAATTCCCCCCCTGAAATATTCACAGAGAGCATTAGATGTTAATCTAGCTCCTTGATTTGTAGCAGTTCTGCAGTTCTCTACCCAACCATTTAAATACTGTCATTCATAATAGGGTGATATACTGTACTATAAACCCTTTCACAAATGCTACGTCTTGGTATTTTTCTTTTGTGACAAAGACTCAGATTAGTTATAAAGGGGAAAGAAATGGACTCAGTGCTCAGATCTTCCTACAAAATCTCACTGCTCAACAGCCTCCCCCCCTTTTTAAAAGGAAAGCCACCTCCTTTTCTTTAAAGAAAGCCAAAATCACGAAGCTTTTATTTTTGCTGAGAGAGAACATTCTGTGGTCTGACAGCCCCCAGAGTCCAGCAGCTTTCTCCTACACCATTAATCCTGAAATCACAGAATCCCAGAGTGGCCTGGACTAGAAGGGACCTTAAAGCCCATCCAGTGCCACTCCCTGCCATGGGCAGGGACACCTCCTACTATCCCAGGTTGCTCCTGTCCAACCTTGCCTTGGGCACTGCCAGGGATTCAGGGGCAGCCACAGCGTGTTTGAGGCCTCAGCTCCTGGCTTTGATTCCAGGCACAGGAGCCTGGCCCTGGGGGTCACGGGAGAAGTGTCTTAGTGAGGTACCAGAAGCACATAAAAGCAAAAGGCCTTCCAAATTTGGGTTAAAGCAGCAGAAGTTTGAGTGGGTTTCAGTCCAGGTCCCATTCCAGTTCATTCTGCCACACTGCCCTCGTTTCCCTGGTTCTTTTACAGGAGGATGAAGGTGCACGTTTCGAGCAGACACATGGCACTGTCCCCAGAGCTGAACAAAGCTCAGTCCCCTCTGCCAGCCAGCTCAGCCCATGCTCTGGCTTTAGGGCTGGTTTACACCCCCACAGACCAGATCCAATCCACATGGCAGTGTTCAGCCAAACACATTTGGACAAACTCTCAATTAAGATGTAGCAGAGCTGTATCAAAATACATCTGTTATGTCTGCTTCATGCACTTAGTTGGAAATTCTATCAAAAAAGCAATTGAGTTCTCCTGGCAGGTTTTAGTCTGTATAAACCACTCTGTTCCTCACTGGAATAGTTTCTGCTCAGGAAAACTAAACCCCAAAGTGTGGGCTTGCATTGCTTTTGTCTTCTCCCTAACAACAGCTACAAAGTTCATTTCAAGCTTTACAGCTTTAGGACATCTGTAAGTGAAATGCATCCAGGTCACCTGATGATGACACTCAGCTCCAATTTATCACAATGTGAAGGATCCTTTACAATAAACAAAACACTCAGTTACGTGATATTTTTTCTCCCTGTTTTAACTCATGCAAAATAAACTGAGATTTTATTTGTAAGAACTGCACTTTAATGATAGAATCCTCAAGTGTTGGAAAGGACCTTAAAGACCATACAATCCTACCTCCCTGCCATGGCAGGGACACCTTCCACTATCCTGGGTTGCTCCAAGCCCCATCCAACCTGGCCCAGAACACTTCCAGAGAAGGGGCAGCCACAGCTTCTCTGGGCAACCTGTGCCTAATATTCCCTTTAAATTCAAAATATTGAAGTACCAACATCTGGCCAGCTACTGAGAGAGCTCTAAAGATGTGCTGACAATTACTGTAGTCAGAGGATTTTTGGAATACAAGCAGGATTAGAGAAAACAGTATTTAAACCAAAGAGTAAGGACTTCCATAGCACATATTTCAAATATCCAAACCAGTTATAGTCAGAGCATCAATGCTTCAAACACCCCCAAAGCAATATTCCTTTGTCATGCCATTTACTGTTTTTAATTTGCCATTGTTAGCTATACTCTGGGAAAATACCTCCTCAAGTGTTAATACACTCAAGTGCCAATGCTTTAAAATAAAACAAGCACAAACCCACACAAAATAAGACAGGAAACAAGGGATGCTGGGCCAACACCCCCGATCCAGATTCACACACAATTACCACACAATTAAATGGGAGCAAAAGAATGATGAAAACATTCAGAATGCCCAAAGTTTGCTTTGCTAAAAATATTAGGCTAAAGGGCTTTAACTGCGTGCTGTTCAGTTTACTCTTTTGATTGCCTTACCACTATGTAAATCAATTTGTTAATGTTCCTTACAAAATGCATGAGCCAGTTATACTGACAAACACACAAAGCTCATTCGTAATTAGCAGTTAATTAGTACGAAGGAACAGATGCTGTTAGAGTTTCAGCAGGCGAACAGGTTCTGTAAACAATGCTTATAAATCTAAATGAATTTATTAACCACAATGCAACTGTCAACGTTTTGCTGGCAACCATACAAATATGGTGGAATCCCCAAAACATCTTTACAACATATTAATAATCATTGTGTCAACCCAAGTCTATCAGGCAGCCTCACTTGCTAACTGTCACAAGCTTCCTACTTAATCTTCTTATGTCACTGCTCTGGACTAATTCCTCCTGCCCTGGGAGAAGAGCTGCAGTCACCAAAGCCAGCCCAGATGCTGCTCGTGGCTTCACCTCCGACACACGGCGGCTCCTCGGAACAAAGGCATTTTCCCACTGGTTCCTTCAGCAAGAGTCCCCATCATGCTGGATGCAACCTGGCCCAGCAGAAGATGTCCCTGTTCATCTGGGGATTTGGTCTACACGATCCCTGAAGGTCCTTTCTAACCCAAATCATTCTCATTCCAGATCTCGTGCTCTGAAAAGAAGTGAAGGCCAATTCTGCCTGCTCTGTTGGCTGATTTGGAGGTGTCCCCTGAGCTGCTGCTGACACAAGGGATTGCAGGGAGTTTTGTGAGCTCTGAAAGGGTTTAGGTTGGGTCTCAGGGAAAGGTTCTGCTGGGCACTGCCCCAGGGAATGGGCACGGCCCCGAGGCTGCCAGAGCTCCAGGAGCGATGGGACAGCGCTGCCAGGGATGCCCAGGGTGGGGGTGTTGGGGTGTCTGGGCAGGGCCAGGGGTTGGACTTTGATCCTTGTGGGTCCCTTCCAGCTCAGCATATTCTGATTCTGTGGCTATGAACTCATGCACTCAGCCACTGACTGATGCCATTGTTTTGTGAGGGTGTTCTGATTACCTGGCCAGATGAAGGTGGCTCTGATAAAGAGAGTGCACCTTGTAAAGCATTTCCCAGGTGCAACTGTTGAAGCACCACCTCGAGTCAGAGGCTTTTGGCCAGGGGCCAGCTTGGAGCCTTAGGGCAACAGTGAAGATCCCTCAGTGCCCTCACTGCTGTCACTCTCTGCATGTCACACTGACATGCCACCCTGATATATTACACCATTCCAGCATTGGAAAATTCTAATAAAATTTTTAAAGTCGTATTATGGCTTTCTTTATTGATGTTCCCTTTTACACCTCCATTGCTTTTGCTCATTCCCTCCTCCTCTCCACCGAAGCACTCTGACACCTCTTCCCCCTGTTCTGTCCTGCAGACACTGCAGGATTTGCAATATCCAGCACACAGAACAGGATGAGAACATCCCAAATGTATTAAATCCTCCATAGTCTCACCAGAGAGACTGCCTGGCTTGCTTCCTGTAGGCTCCAGCCCTAACTCACTGCATTGTTACTGGCCCCAAAATCCTGGAAGGTGGGGAGGCCCCTTCTCTGCTGGAATCCAGCACCAGGCACATGAGGACAATGTTTCATGTTAGGGCCTCAGAAAAATACAAATACTCTGTGCCTTCTCTTATGAACACTGGAAAACAGATCCTTGACTGGTTTATCCTAAAGAGCAGCACCTGGCTCCTTTTATACAACAGGCATTTCTTCCCCACTTTTTTAAAAAATTGGTATTTTAGATAAGAAAAGCTCTTTCCCTACTATTTCTGCAGAGGCTGATAATCTCCTGGCATTCTGCTCCTC
This sequence comes from Lanius collurio, assembly GCA_020086605.1. Lineage (NCBI taxonomy): Eukaryota > Metazoa > Chordata > Aves > Passeriformes > Laniidae > Lanius > Lanius collurio. The sequence goes on from JACBWW010000047.1 coordinate 4,729,418, forward strand.
CCTGCTTCCATTCTCTTTTCAGTCTCTCCATGGATGCTTAGCCTGATCAACACTCTATTCCAAACAAAACCTGGAATGTCTCCTCTTGAGTCTTCTCCTCTCGAATCTTAAGGATGAGCAAGAGCTACAATCACACCTGATGTGTCAGCTTGGAAATCATCAGCTGCTACTCCAACCCACAAGTTTGTCCCTGTCTCTTTCAAGAAACATCAAGAGCATTGCATTTGGATGGGATTTAAAATAAATGAATAAATAAATAAGGAGGAGGGAGTTGAACGCTTCTTATTGGCAGTCATAAGCAATCTATGACTTCTTGTGGCATTAACACATAAAACATTTATGAAACACATTTATAAAACATTCAGGAAACATAAAATTTCCCTATGTTTTTGAAGCTGGGGATCCTGCTACTCTCCATCATTGCCCTACAAGGCACTGGTCTCCTTTGCTCACTCTGAAGGCTGGGCCACACAAATAAATGGAATATTATGTTTGAAATTGGGTGCCCCCTGCCCAAATCAACACCAATAAACATTTAAATACACCCTTAGCTCCAGGTCACAGCCATGGGAAGTAAAAAAAAAAAAAAAAAAAAAAAAAAAAAAAAAAAAAAAAAGAGAAAGTCAGTTTCTCTGAAAAGTGTATTGATAATATTTCATTTATGGATCCTTAAGTGCACCTGTGGAACAGCTGTAGGGGGCTCACCTTGGTCTAAGAATGCTTGGGACTATCACTGTATGACAGGCCGGGGTATTTAAAGTATTTAGAGATGAAATAACATTTTATAAGATGTGAAACAGCAAACTCCTATTTTTAGGGACTATGAAAAATTAGGAGACTAATTAAAAGGAACATATTAGAAATTTAATCTTTATAAGCCAAAGACCCAAATATTCCAGCTTCTCCCTGCAACCCTCAGACATCCCGGGAGGGGAAACCAGGAGGAAGCAGCTGGGAGGATCCAGTGGGACAAACTGATGGATACATATGGAAAAAGAGGAATTGTCTCAATCAGAGAGGCAGGGGTTTGTGCCCAGGTCTGCAGGCTGTGCCAAGGGGCAGAAGGGGCCCTGCCCCTGGACTAGAAGCCCTGATCCTTGGGCAAGGGAAGGGTTTAACACCCGGAGCTCCCAGCTCTGGATGTCCAGGAGAGCTTTTCAATGCTACTTTATTTCAAATTCTAAGGACTACAGCCTTTCTTAGGATGGCATCTGAAACTCATCAAGTGGAAAAACCCACAAACCAGGCTTTCACAGTCAAATTAAACATTATTCCAGGCAGGTACAAGGAGCTGAAGCCATTCTTCTGATGTAAGGGCACATTTGATCTAATTGGAAAAAATATTTCAAGTGCACTGGGAATAGTCACTGTTAACTGAATGCAACAACGAAAAAGGAAAAAAGAGCATGCAGACCCCAGGGAATTACCAAATCAATTAACAACTAATTCAGGAACTAATTTCTGTATTGCCTCTTAGCACAAAACTGTATCTTTAATTTCTCCTGCAATAAGCATCACCATGATAGTCCTAACACACTCTGACGCTTTAAATGAGTTTACAAGTATCTCTTTTTGATTGGCTATATAACATTATTTCTTCACAGTTCAATGCAACCATAGCCAAGTGCTCTGAAATATTTAATTATACTGGTAGCGACCAGTTAACAATTTACAGAACCACAGCGAGTACAAAACATTTTATAACTGGTAATCAGCTAATTAAAAAAAACCCAGCAAAATGTGTATGTTCTGATTATAAACAATTGCAGAGGAATTACACAGAAGATTTCAGCACTAAGAGTATTTGGCTCCAAACCATACCCTGGTGTTTGTACAAGCTGATCTGGAGACTGATTACTGTGATTAGACAGACGTGTGACAGAGGAAATTACACCTCACGCTGGAGATAAATAAATCAAACCATGTCATCTGCCAGTTCCTTGTAAATCACATCAGTCCTGACTTTGGGAAAGCTGCTCCTTGGAGACACCCAGCTCTGCCTTGCACATAACAGTCTACAGACCTACCTGAGCATTGGGAAGGAAAAATACAAAGCAGAGGGAGTTTTGGTCAATGCTCCTTCCAGGACCTGAGGGAGCCTAAGAGAAGGATGGAGAGAGACTTTTCACAAGAGTCTGGAGTGCCAGGACAAGGGGAAATGGCTTCAAAGAGGGCAGGGTAGGATGAGATATGGAGAAGAAATTCCTCCCTGTGAGGGTGAGGAGGCCCTGGCACAGGGTGCCCAGAGAAGCTTCCCCATCCCTGCAAGTGTCCAAAGCCAGGCTGGACAGGGCTTGGAGCAACCTGGGACAGTGGAAGGTGTCCCTGCCCATGGCAGGGGGTGGGACAAGATGAACTTTAAGGTCCTTCCCAACCCACACCACTCTGGGATCCTCTGTTTGGGAGCAGCAGCAGTGGGCTGGGTGTGGGTGTGGTGAAACAGGGGAGTCAGTGCAGAAACACAAAGCTGTAAGGAAGGGAAGTAAATCCTGGGTTCTGTGTGCCCTCCACATGTTGGCTGCCATCTTCCTGATGTGCTTTTGGCCCCTACCTGCATTAGCCACTTTCATTTCAAAGCACAAGCTGATGTTGAACTCAGACAGAAGAGAGAAGCCATGAGATAAGCCCAGGCACTCCTGGCTGTAGCATCATCTCTCTGCCATGCTCCTCTAGATCGCTTTTTTCACCCTGTCAAGCCCAATGAATTAACCAGGAAGAGCTGTTGAGATCATTGCTTATTTGTTCTCTCTCCTGGTAGACTCCAAGTAAACATTTGCAGCCAGGAAAGCTGCTGCAAAGAGCATTTACTGTTTGTGAGGACGGCGAGTCTCGGATGTGACACTTGCCTGGAGCACTGCCGTGCTCTCGTGGCACTGAGGATGACTAAGGACATCACTTTGACTGACCAGACATGGCAGATGATCCCTTTTCAGAACCTATTGCCAGGATGCTGCTGTGCCTGCTGGAATGCTCCAGCAGCTGGACAGACAGCTCTGGGTATTTTAAGGGAAAAACACATTTCAGGTAGGGTGATCCCACTGCTTCAATGGAAGCACCAAGGTAACAGCAGTGTGTGTTATTCCATGCAAGAACTGGGTAACTGGTGCTTAAATGTCCCAGCTAGGGCTAAAAATGAACAAAAACAAGTTTAGGGAGTAGGAAATCTCTAGTGAAGCAGAGGCAAGACTGACTACAGCTGTGGGGAGCTGAGGAGAAGGGACAGGTTTTTTATGCCAAGTTAGACATTTGATGAGAGCCTCTTCAAAGTTACCTCTGCTGAGTTTAATGATTTTTTTTTATAAAATTCAGATGTACATTGGGAATTGTTTATGCTCATCTTAAGGAAAAACTGCAACTTGTGCATGCAGGAACCAAACTCTTCTTCCTGAGCAGCAAATCAGTGATGCCACCCCCCATGCCTTGACATAAAAAATATTTTCCATTTTTAGATCGGAGTAAAGGGAAAAGAAAAAAGAAAAAATGCCTAATTTCATTAAGATTACTTTAATGTACTTAAATATGCCAAGCTGGCAGGCAAAGAAGGTCATTTGAAATATCACCTAAAAGTAAAGCCTGAATAAGATATTCCACTTTCTCCATTAATCCAGCCATTTGCAAACTGAGGGAAGGGAATGGATTCTGAAGTTCACCTTTGCATGTCATGGATGGCAAATTTTTCACTGTGTCATCAATACAGCATTAACCATTAGAGCATTTATTTCCAATCCAGCCTTCAAGTTTGTCAGCCCTAAATGATGCAGGAATTTGGGTGGCAGGAGAGGTGCAGCACCTCCCAGGGTAAGCAAAGGCTGGAGACAGCTTTTCAAACATCAGTTTGGGCCAGTTTTTGGTAAAAGAACAGTCAAGGTTATATAGCTGGAGCCCATAATGATGGGAGCATCTGTGATTAAGTGCAAAGGGCAAAGAGAAGAAGGGCTGGGAGCAGGAAGTCAAGGCCAGCCCTTATGTATTTATTTACACTCCAGGCTGGGGGGGATGGGGGCAGGACAGAGGAAAAAAATAATAAAAATTAAAAAAAAAAAAAGAAAGAGCACACAGCTGCCATCCCAAAAACAGACCTCCCATCTGCCACCCACGATTTGCATGTCACCTTCTCCAGGCTCATTTGTACTTCATTAACTGCCATTGACTTAACAAGATTTATGCAAATGACACCATAGGAGCTCACTAACTCCCACTGCAATCAAGTGATTATGTATGTACAATTCTCCACAGCAATGAAAAATTAATACATGACAAGCCCCCTCACCGCTGAGCTGAGCTTCTTGCTTTTATTTTTCTTGTTGTGTGCAGTTTTTTTTTTTAATTTGAATATGCCCTACTGATAAAGATTTCCCAAACCCACGAAAACCAAACTAATTTTCCCCAAAACACTACAAAACCTCCCATCCTAGAAAGTCAAGTCCCCAAAACTGTACAGCCCAATGTGTGCTTTCAAATATTTTTCAAAATATTCATTCAGGCTACCAGGAACAAGTCATCTTCTCCAGAATAAATGGGTTTGAAGGGAGGATTCTCCAACCAGAGCAAGCCACTTGCTTTAAGAGTATTATTAGCAGTACTACAGAAAATAGCTTAAATACTCTTAATTTAAGCACCTCTTTTCTCAGAAGTCCAGAACTTTCTATGGATTTTAACTGGGAGTCAATATTGTTCAAGACTTTTTCTGACTCCATTTCACTTGCACAAGATATTTAAATAGCACACAAGTGAAATTTTGTATCATTCAAAAAAAAAATCTGACATTTCCATTTCTCAGCAGCTGCTAAAAGTCCAGGATTTAAGGCATGTTGATATGGCTGTGCATGCACAAGGCATTGGTACCTCCCCAAGAAATCAGCCTTCCCAAAATTTCACTCACCTTAAGAGTATTTTGGCAGGAGTGAGCAGTCACCCTTTAAAAACAAGCCTGCTTTTCACTGCCTACATTTGGGGTTTCTGCTGGGAGCAGGAAGGGTCGTCAGGGCAGTTTTATGTGGCTTAGCCCAATAAAACCACATTTAGCAGTGCAGTGAAAATCAGCTTTACCATGTAGAAAGGACACAGAGAATAAGAACATTTAACTCTTTTTGACCAGGCTACTCTGAGTTAAGGATAAAACCCTTGAAGGAATGAGGAGTTTCCTTGGAAGGAAAGAGGCTATTCATAATTTTACCTCTTCCATGGAATCCTGGCAGGGTTTGGGTTGGAAAGGACCTTATAGTCCATCCCATTCCAGCACCCTGCCATGGGCAGGGACACCTTCCCCAAGACCAGCTTGCACAGGGCTCCATCCAAACTCTCACAAACTCCCCAGGATTTCCCTTAAACTCACAGGGATTCAAGGACCAACAACAGGAATGCAGGAGCAGGTTGCAATTCTTGGCTTCTTTTGACCAAAACCCATTGGCAGCTGTGCAGGTCCATACCTGGATCCAGAATCATCAGCAACTCTTTCACAAGGCTGGGAGAGATTCCATTTTTTCTTCAAAACCAGAACATTTCCAGCCTCCAAGGAACTTGTTTTGGCTGGAGGTTTTATAGTTTGTTTATGGGGTATTGTTTGGTTTAGTTTATCTGTCTGTTTGGGTTATTTTTGGTGGAGCTCTCCTTGTTGTTGTTTAGTTTTATTCTCACACATCCAATCCTGGGAATGCTCCAGTTTGAAACCAGATTTCTCTTTCTATTCCCAAGTATCCCAAGCAACAAAACAAGAAGAAAACAGCCTCAAATTGCACCAGGAAAAGTTCAGGTTGGATATTAGGGGTAATTTCTTCACTGAAAAGGTGGTCAGTCATGGGCAAAGCTGCCCAGGGCAGTGGTGGGGTCCCCATCCCCAGAGGGATTTAAAATCCATGAGGATGTGGCACTTGGGGACATGGGTTAGTGGTGGCCCTGGCAGGGCTTGTTTAAACATTGGACTTGGTGATCTCAGATCTTTTCCAACCTGATTATATGATTCTGTTTGCCACAGAAGTGATGGAAGGGGTTTCTGATCTTAAAACAAACAGCAGCATTAAGACTTTTAGGTTGAGAAGTTCCCTTTCACATCTCTCTGCCTTATTCCCAATCATAGCAATTCCCAACCATACCATATTTCATACCAATCAAGGTATGAAAAATGACACCAACTTTCCTAGCAGGAATTTCTGCTGCCTCAGAGACAGGTCCAAGGATCTGGCACCTGTTGAGCCCCCTGAGAATGTGGCTGTACCAACAACTGAACCTGGAGCCACCTCTGCTGACCAGACCTCCAAAATCCCTCCTCTGACATCTCAGTGTGATGGGAAATCCCACTGGGAGCAGTCACCCCACAGCACTGCACACCTCCTCGCCTCCCATCCCCAAACCCCACTGAGCAGGATGGATCTGCTCAGGACACACATCAAGGATTTGTAGGTAATGGCTTGTACATGACAAAACGAAATTACCATAATTGGGATTGGTAACAAGAAGGACACGTTCCTAAAAGATTAGTCATATCTGGTACAGGAGCAGGGTTGCAAGGAGAATTTTTCCACACAGAAATTGCAGCTCTTGGAGGGGATATTTCGTTACAACATGCTGTGGGCACAATCACACTTACAGTATTTATCTTACAATACTCTCCCCTACGAGTGTATTTTTAATCAAATTAATTCCATACAACAGCATTTTAGGAAAGAACAGTACGTATGCCTGGAATAAATATTGGCACATCCACTCCTCAGTTTTACATTCTCAGCTGCACTTTTGTTTAATTAGCATTACCCAGAAGGACTGCAGCCCGACTAACCCATCCTGTACCATACAAAAGCTGGAGGAAAATAAAATTGTAGCTTGCTTTAAATGCCTGGAATCTCCTCCCCTGAATGCAGAGCCAAATACTGAGCTCCTGTGCTTTTCAAACTGCTCTTCTGGATTGCAGCATGCTTGATTAAAATTTGCCTACTAGAGATTCACACACGACAGCATTTTTGCTGCCTGATGGTCCCAAAAGGTCTTTTAGAATGACTTTACGAAGAAAAATCACAGCTGATAGTTAAGGGTACAAAATCAGCTCCTCCTCACATCCAGAAACAGAGGAAAAACACAAACCACCCCAAAATATGTAAACCCAGCTCCACACAGGACATCCAGGGCTACCTGGCAAGGTAAGGCATGGACTGAGGGAAGATTAGGAGAGGCAAGGGAGCCTCTGGAGGGCAGGAAAAACACCAAAACAACTGGAAAGGAACGTGTGGGAAGAAAGTAGATGGAAAAGAAAGGGATCTTATCTCTAGCAAGGCAACTCACACATGAGTAAACACTTGCAAACAGTGACACAGAAACTGTGTGAGAAGCATTCCATGGGAACGTGGAGATCTCAGCCACAGGGAGTCAGTGCCATTTCATCTGAGAAAGTCACTCATCTCATTCCCCAAACACTTCCCATCCAACACTGGCACTGCTTTTGCCTTTCCGAGGAGTGTTCCCAGCTACAATTCAGCATCGAGTTTCCAGGCTAATGAAAGTGCATCTAGGCTACTAAAACAGACCAAAACAAATCCTCGGCTTCAAGTCCTGTTGTGTAATGAGAAAGTTTAATTAAGGCCACACATTACAGCTGTAAACGTTCTCTTATATAATAAGGTCTAAATGAAACTGAACCTAATCAAAGTTACAATTCCTTCATTAGCAAATTACAAACAAGAGCGCGCAGCTGACACACCGGCCATGATTATCACAACTAATTGCCTCGTTGTTACGGAGCAGCCTGAAACTGTGTTCAGATGCCCGTCTGTGGTAGCAAATTAGGGCCACATCAGGCTATTCCTGCCATCACAAGGGGCTCTTGTCGAGCGATCTGATTTACCCTGCGCCTGGCAGCACTCGGCCCAATCAAAGCCCCCTCTACAAAGGCAGCTTTGAAGCCAGCACAGCCTAGAAACCCGCTCCATATGCAGGCCGGCAGACTGCACTTCATTAGGCCTGTTGTCACATTTTCCCTCTTCTTATTCTAATGATCCTATTTTAATACACATAGGAACCTCTCCTAATTGATGTCAAGTGAGTGACTTCCACATTCATCACCGGCGCACATCAAACGCGCTGGGCTCGGCCGCAGTGCCAGACCCGAGGTGTGGCTCCCAACTATGGAAAGCAGGGGAAAAAAACCCACAACTATTTCGGCATTACCTGTTTAATTGGGATTGCACGGCCGCTTCCAATGCTGTCTGTTCTGCTCTCCAGGACCTTCTTCTCTTTGTCTGGGTCGCTCCCTTTCCGAGACTGCAGAGCGAAAAGAAAAAGTTTGTGCTCCATTAAATAAATGCACAGAGAGAATGCTTTTATTTGCCCTTTTTTTTTGGGGGGGGGGCAATTAAAAAATAATTCGGCAGGTAAATTCAGGCTCAAAAGCTGCAGGTTGGATCTACACAAGTACACAACCATCCTAAAATGTGAATAAGTTTCCCATCCACCACCCATAAATTTCAACCATCCACTAGTTTGAAATGCATTGGGGTTTAAAGAGTTACAGTTTCACTGTCTGAAGATCCAGAACATCAGAGGACATGTTTCTGAAGTTTCCAACAGTAGCTTCGAAGGGGAAGGAAGGTGCCATCTTCTCATTAATAAATTTAATATACCCATGCACACATTTAATTCACCCCTGTGTGGCTCTCAGGAACATCAGCAACTATTTACAAGTATGATTTTATAATGCTGGTTTTGACCATATGGACTTTAACTTATTTTCTTCTGCTTTGGGATGGTTAGAAAGTTGGAACTGCAAGAAAAGCTGGTGACTGATGCTGGAAAAAATTATCTGAACACAAGGTGGAAAAATTAGCCTGAGGATTATTTAACCAATGTCTAAAGCCTGAACTGCTTTATCCTGGCTTTCCCTAAGGCTGGAACTGCTGCAGGAGTAAGGTCACAGCGCTTGCTTCACAACTTTAGCAAGTTATTCGGGAATTTGAAGAAGTTATTCAGGTTTATTCAGGTTGCAGCCCGTTATTGCGACAGAACGCACGAGCGCAGTGATTTTGACAGATTTATTTTATTACAAAAAGAAGACCTGAGAGTCATCCTCCTTAATAACTGCACTGACAAGTGACAACTTCACTCCATTACTTTCCAATGGGAACATTACTCACACAATATCGGAAATGGGAAAACATTTTCATGTGCTTTTCAACTCGGCGATGATGTATGAAAGGAGCCCATTTGTGGTGTCCGGCACCACGATGGGGAGCTGAGGGAGTGACGTGGAGCCCACTCCGCGTGCCCAGCGGGAAGAGACAATCCCAACACCGGCATCAGGGGCACAGTCGGGATCGTGGATCGCTCATGCCCACTCCCCCCATCCCACAAAGGGTGGGAAGGAAGAATAAACCCCCGGAGCAGCTGTCCGGCACCACGATGGGGAGCTGAGGGAGCGACGTGGAGCCCGCTCCGCATGCCCAGCGGGAAGAGACGATCCCAACACCGGGATCCGGGGCACAGTCGGGAGCGTGGATCGCTCATGCCCACTCCCCCCATCCCACAAAGGGTGGGAAGGAAGAATAAACCCCCGGAGCAGCTGCCCTCGGGGGTGAGAGGAGGGAAGGGGAGGGAGGGAGGGAAGGCAGTGAGGAGGACTTGAAGTTACAGCATTGTAAGCAACACATTCACCCAGCAGGGATCCCGTGCTGGCGGCCCCGCTCCACCGGGAACGGGCTCCTATCACCAGTTACTATGGTTCGGAGCAATGGAATGACGTGCCGGGGAATTAAACAAAGAATAAATGAAAGCAAGCAAAACAAGTGGGAGGGATGAAATCCAGTGTGCAGGGTAACTATTGTTCCTCGTCCTTCAAGACAGATTTCTGCCTCTGAAAGTGCCACTTCCCAAGAATACGAGGCAAAACAAAGCTTCAATGGCGCAAAGCGCCCGTAAGTGACATTGTAAAGAGACTCAGTGAAGGTGCCCAAATCCTTGGGAGGGGAGTTGTCAACTTGAATGTTTCTTTTTTATCTGACTTTTTTTAAAGAAAGGACCCTGCCTCTGAAATGCAGGCTGAATATCTGTGTGCTGCTTTTCATTTCTAGTTTTAAATCATCACCGTTCCCCAAAAGTAATCGCAGCTGGAAATCACACACTGCACGTGGAAGGGAAAGGTCTATGTGCAAAACACTGCTAAGTGCCAAAAGTACAGAAATGTAGGGATTTCTGGTAGGCACATCCCCTTCCAGCTGCTCGGAATCACAGAATCCCCAACATTTTCCAGGGGAGAATCCTAGCACGCGCTGCTATTTATAAAGATAAATTGTGCAGTGAAACAGAGATCTGATCTTTTACGTTTTTGTACCTATGACACATGCAATGTATCTTACATCCTACAGCAGAAGAAAAAAACATACTCCAAACCAGTGGAAGAGCAACACTTCACAGGACTTTTTCTGATGGCACATCTACACATTCAGTGGTTCCATTTAAAACACCTGCATGAACATAATTTGAGTGATTTCCCCTTTGCACTGGAAGTCACTCACAGACTTAACCCATTTAAAACATGCCCCAAGCTGTCACATCTGAGTTTGGGCACAACCAGACCCAGACCTGCAGTGCAGAGCACCCCAAAAGTAAAAATATTCATCTCCAACAGGAGAAAATGAGACAGAGAGTTCATTTTAAGTTTGAAAAACTCTCTTGGAACTCTGTAAATATGTAAGACAGGTAATACTGAATGTGGGAAAACAGATGCATCTTTCTGTGCCAGAAATTCCCTCACCCCATGGGGGATCAGACATGGTTGGAATCAGCTCCTTCCTCAGTGGACCTCACAGATGCATTTTAAATCCTCATCTATCCTATACATTATTATTTGGTGGTCACTCTTATCACACTGCCCAAAACAAAGGATATTAACCCTTCTACTAATATTTCATCTGTTTCATCACCTAAGTGGAAAATGAGCTGCTGCAACGATAGTTTCACAACAAACATTAATACTCAAAAAGATCAGATGCTGCATTTAATGCACAGAACATGAACATGTTTAAAACTCTCAACCCTACTCCAACTCAAAAGCTGCAATTAAGAAGAATCAAATGTTTTCTATTTAGCCCAGTTTTCTTCCAATAACAGAAGATGTAAAGATCACTAAACAGATTACCTGTGCTAGACAACAAGGGGTAACTTGCAATTATTAAACAGAAATACATCTGATTCTGTAAGAGATAAAGGCATAAGTGACTGGGAAGAAAAGCACAGCAAGAAACCCAGAGCTAAACAGTAAAATATTTTAATTACACATTCTGTTCATAACTACACAGAAAATGTTGGTCATCTATTTATTCAATTAAATAATTCCAGGTTATAACTTGGCTGACATGGCACAAAACCTGGGCTACAGCAGAGTGGGTGTTAAGTACTTCAGCACAAGGATTGCAGGGCAACTCATTAAACAATCTCACTACACCCACTTTAAAAGACACAACTAATTCTGCAAAGCCAAATTATTATTATTTTTCCCAGTTAACAGACATTAAGACAAGTATCAACAGCCTCACATATTAGTAAATATGGCTCTCACTAATTATCCCAAACCAGAGCTTACATCTATTGGTTCACAGATGACTTAACATTCTTCTCAAACCTTTCCTGGGACTGTAGATGGGTCTGTTTTCCTCTCCTGCCTTTCCCAGGTTTAGAGTTGCTCCAAAGTGAAACATTCCCAATTCCCCAAATGTCAGCACCCCCACAGAGCCCTTGCAGCACCTCACACATCCTTCAGCCCGGACATGGACGGTCGGCGACGTTTCCAGGGATGCAGTGGCATCCCAGTTCTGCTCCCAGAGCTCTGACTGCTGGAGGTTTCTGGGCTGACACTGACATCTAGTGGGGTTGGGAACTCTGGAGTTTTCCCACCAAACTCCAGAGTGTTCCCAGCACTGGGAAGAAATCCACCCGATTGTTATCCAATATCGGCCTCAAAGAGGGGATGCTTCTTTCCAGGCCACGCATTTTATTGTTTTCCACCTCCACATTTGCACCCAAACACAAATGCATGACTTCCTTTCCTCTGCAGGAGCAGGAGATCTGGGTTTAATCAAAAGATCCCTGTTGGGATGGACACCAGGATCCCTGGGGCTCTGTGCTGTCACACTCAGCGTTCCCAAACAGTGATAAAACTTTCCACTTGCTGAAGGTGAAGAGCTCAGACTTCCCTCAGAGCATGAGGAAATGGTTTTATTGGGTTTGTATGTGGCAAGTGAGCATGACATCACCTTTAGAATAAAAATATATAAATTCCCCATGCTGACAGGGAAGCTCTGAGCTCCTGAACACAACTAACATGTAGCTACAACCCCCAAGGGAGTTCCACGAGAGCCCACAGGGATTCTGAGTTTGGTATGATGTGTGTGAACCACCAAAAACCTTCTTAAAAACCACAATTACACCTGCAACACGAACCCAGAGCTTTCAGAAAGAGGGATAAACCAAAGAAATCTTCACTCAAGGCTTCACTAGCATCCCCCAAACTCCTTTTCCGTAACAAAGATGTGACATATTGCACCAGGCAGCCTTTTTTTTTGTTTGGTTTTGAGCTTTTTGGCCTCTCAATGAAGCAAAAACCAGGTGGTTTGGGAAGAAAAAAAGTTATTTTAAACTCCATCTACTTTTTTTAATCCTGGAGAAGAAAAACATGATCTGATTCTAAATAGCAATGAAAGTAGCATGGGGTAGTTATAGAATAGTTGGGTTTGGGAAGGAGCTTGAAACTCATCCCACTCCATCCCCTGCCAAGGGACACCTCCCACTATCCCAGGCTGCTCCCAGCCCCAATGTCCAGCCTGGCCTTGGGCACTGCCAGGGATCCAGGGGCAGCCACAGCTGCTCTGGGCACCCTGTGCCAGGGCCTGCCCACCCTCACAGGGAACAATTCCTGCCCAATATCCCATCCATCCCTGCCCTGTCAGTGGAAGTCCCATCCCTCCACGCCCTTGTCTCCAAGTCCCTCTGCAGCTCTCCTGGAGCCCCTTTAGGCACTGAAAAGGGCTCTAAAAAGGTCTCCCTGGAGCCTTCTCCTCTCCAGGCTAAACCACCTCAAGTCTCTGAGCCTGCCTCCCTAGGACAAGTGCATTTGTTTAAGCCTCAAACAGAACCACCCAAGGACAACTCCAAGAGGTTCTCGTTCTCGAGGCCACAGCTCGGTGTCACCCCTTCTGTGTGGCTCAGAGCAGCCCAGCTGCAGAGGGCTGAAGCTCAGGCTGGCCCCCAGCAGCACACACAGCACAGCAGCAGAGGGTCCCCTGGCTCACTCACCGTGAAGAGGTTGGATCGGCGCTTGGACTGTTTGCGGACAGGAGTTGGTGTGTTGGCAGTGGGAGGAACATCAATCCGCAGCTCCTTCTGGCTGGTGCTTGGAGTTGATGGGACAGAGGAGGAATAATCACTTAAACTCCCTCCTCCATTACTGGTCTGCAAGGATTAAAGGGAGTTTTAAACAGTGGTACACTGCTTTCAAGAAATGACAATCCACAGCTGTATCTTATTTACTCCTGATTTACTCCATATTTACACAAAAGAGCAGCCAGGGCTCAGGGACTCAGCAGGGCTGTCCCTACTGCCACTTTTCCACACATTTCTATTCTGAGTCTTCAAATATCTCCCCTGCCATTATTTTTTGAACACTCAGATAGCTCTGTTTATACAGCAGGCACATTTTCATTCTATGCAGCAGAACCTTATCTGGACAACAAAAGTTTCATTTGTTTTCTAGTGAAAGAATAAGCAAAACATTGAGGGAAACCTTTCAAATCTGGATTTCTACTTCAAAACTACTAAACTAAATTCTAACCTAACAGAAAATGACCCATGCCATGGAGCTGCACAGCTGGAGCTAAGCCTAGTCTGGAAACACCAGATCACTGAGAGCTGATCAAGAAAATGAAAATAATTCAGCACTGTTAAATGGCTACAGTGGGGTTGGAAAATCCCAACATAGTCCAAGAATCACAGAATCTCCTGGGCTGCAAGGGACCCAACAGGGATAATCTAGCCCAACTCCTGGCCCTGCACAGGATTTGCTGAAGCCACTGGTACAAAGATACAAAACTTGTAAGTAAGATATTCCAATTTACTCGAGGCAGCCAAAACTGTGATGTTACATCCTAGTCCTGAAAGAAATAAAGCATTGAGCCTATAGAACAGTAAATGAACAGAGGTAACAAATTCCTAAAAGCAGGAAGGTGAGGAAACTGGACACAGTGGAAAGGACCAAAAGGGGATTAAGAAAAAAGTCTTATTTTTTCTTTCAAAGGACTTATTACACAGGACATAAATGAGTACTAACAACACCATTAAAGGAGATGCTCTATGTGCTGATGGGGGACTGGGGCAGGACAACAGGGAAAATTCTGCCTGCTGGGGATGGAAAACTCAGCAGAGGAGCAGCAGTGGATGAAGTGGCTGGACAACTCCTCACAGGTAGCTTTTAGGGCAAAAACCACATCTGGGATGCACAGAGAAGGGGGAAAGTCCATCTTTAAAGCAGTTGAGTTTCCTAGAGGAAGTGAGGAAAGGTGGTAAGAGGGTATTTCCAGAATTCCTGAGGAGAAAGATGCCTGATGGGACTTCCCCCAGGCTCCTTGGGGTCAAGATCTCAAGCTGCAACCAGTCAGGATGAAAAAGCAGGAGACAAGCCCTTACATCCCCCACTGAAGTCTCTCAATGCTCCAAGTTCCCTTGTGATTCTTGCAGCTTTTCCAAATCAGGGAGCACAGGTGAAGACACCAAAAGCAACAGAGGGGCTGGAGAGAGATTTCCTACAACATTCTCAAGTGCCAGAGGAAGCAGCAGCAGAATTGGGAGATGTGTATGAAACAAAAGAGATGAAATATCACAACTGAAATGATCATTTTGAGTGTCCTAATGGAGAAGGGTAACACTGGAAAGGAGAGCAGGAGAACCTGGGAAGAAATGGCCTCAATTACCCCACATTTGCTTTCCCAATCACTGTGGCACCTTGCCCCCAAAAAACCACTGGATGTGTTGGAGATTGGGAAGGGTGGCATGGAAATCCTATTTTAAACTGAAATTAACAGATTCAAACCCCAAGAGCCTACTTCCCAGATGGAGAGTGTGAAGGATTCCCTACACTTTTACCTTTTAAATCCTTCATCATCATTTCACACTTTTTGCAGCTGTCTCCTGGATTTCTAAGTGATTTACTTTCTGGGAGTGAGTAACTCCTGAAGAAAAACACAAACCTGTTACATATTCTGTTCCCCAAAAACACTGGAGAGAGTTCCTATAAAAGAAGTCCTGCAGGCAACATTTCTCTTCTCACACACCAAGACCAGTGGATTTCCAACTTTGTAAATAAAACTCTGAGGTGATTTCAAAATAAGCCACTGGCTGGAACAATGAAAGACACAACCAGAGAAACACTTGGAAACCTTATTTATAGAATCACAGAGTGGTTTGGGTTGGAAGGGACCCCAAGGATCATCTAATTCCAACTCCTTGCCATGGCAGGGACACCTCCCACTATCCCAGGCTGCTCCCAGCCCCAATGTCCAGCCTGGCCTTGGGCACTGCCAGGGATCCAGGGGCAGCCACAGCTGCTCTGGGCACCCTGTGCCAGGGCCTGCCCACCCTCCCAGGGAGGTATCTACAATGCTTGTTCTTGATAAATATTAGATTACTTAGAAACAACCCTGTAAATACAAAAGGACTGTGATATATGTCACAAATGTAAATACCATTTCTCTTTTAGTTCTGCCATTCCAGAAAATCCCCCAAAAGCAGAAGGAGCAGCTAGTTAAGCAATGTAGTCTCTTCTCTAGCCAAGTGTCCAAAATATTACAACAGAATGTTGTACTCCAAATGGCCCCAGAGATAAATAAGATAATTGTACCCTACTATATAGTGCTTTTCCAGAATCAGGTCTCACATACAATTCACTAATGCATGACTAAGCTGAATGCCCTTTGCTTTTGGCAGTTCAATTTACGTATTTAGACAATCACGTAGTAGTAAAAACTGCTGGGAGGCACTGTGCAAACATAAATAGTGCATCACTACAGATTTGCAACAGGTAGTAAAGAGTGAGCTTGTGTGGTAGCCACACCCGAGCTGCAGCTTTGCAGTGGGTGTTCAGCTCCAGACCTTCCCCAGGAATAATGCAAATCTCCTCAGAGAATGACACTGCTGACCAGGAAACACAGTTCTGGCACTGCTGTCCACATGGATGGACCCTGAGGGGCTGGAGTGTGGCCAGGGCAGGGAACGGAGCTGGGAAGGGGCTGGAACCCCAGGAGGGGCTGAGGGAGCTGGAAAGGGGCTCAGCCTGGAGCAAAGGAGGCTCAGGGGGGACCTTGTGGCTCTGCACAACTCCCTGACAGGAGGGGGCTCAGCGGGGTCGGGCTCTGGGAACAGGGACAGGAGGAGAGGGAACGGCCTCAACCAGAGAAGATTTAGATTGGATATCAAGGAAAATTTATTAAATAAAGGGTATTCTAAGGTCCCTCTGTCACAGTGGAATTCATGCACACCACGCAGACATGGAAACACAGTGTCATTTCAATCTCCTCTCACAGCTGAATTTCAGGAAAGCCAAGCCAGTGTGAAAACACAACAGATTGCAGGAACTAGAGTCATTGGCAAAACAATTCTTTCCATGTTTACTGTCAAAACTGGAGTTCACAAGTGAGCTCACACTGCTGAGGAGTCCTGGCTGGAATTTCCACATCATTGGTTTGTCTGGAGAGGGGCCTGGAGTCTTTCACACAAACAGCAACTACAGCTGTTTTTACTACAGCCAAGGGCTTTTCCAGCTGTTTTTACAACAGTGCAAACTCACACCCAGGCCCAGGTGCAGGTAACCACTCCACAGGTTGTCCAGCCCCACACAGAAGGGGGGACTTCTATGGGTCCACCTAAGCAGCCTCATGGGTTTTGGAACCAGATGATCTCCACTTTCAGGGGCTGGGCAGAGGAAAGAGCCCTTTGGAACTGTTTTTATTGGCACTATTCTTCTGAGAAAGAATCTTAAAAATGTCTTCCTGATACATCAGGTGTGAAGGACAAGCAACCCCTCTAGCACAGGGATGGATTTAGGGAAAAGGAATGCCTATGGGGTTTTGTGGGGGAAAAGGGAACTCATGCTACTTTGAAATAAGACTTAGCATGGTCTACAAGCAAATCGTGCCAAGGAAAACAGTCAAGAGATGGGGGAAGGGGGAATGAAAGGTGGGACAGACATGCAGAGCACACAGATACAGAAGTGATTGGTCTGTACTTGTAAAAAGTAAATTAGAGACCCATTCCAAGATGCCCTGTGGCCAATAAGAGGCCTTCAATCCACTGAACAACATTTCTTCTCCTCTAAACAACTCAGTCTACCCCTTGAAGTGTTCCAAAAAGCCAGACAGGGAGCTGTGACTGGAATACCTGAACGCATCAGACAGAATGTAAGTGATGTTGCACCATCCCTCTTGTTGACAGAGTACACAACAGTTCTGTCCATCACAGTCATGAAAGGTAATCCTTGGATTTGAGAATAAAATTCTTTCCATGCACTCTGTGCTGCCCTGAAAGCCAACCCAGAGGTACCTGAAGTATTTACAAGGGTTGTTGACTCTGGGTATCCAAGGGTTTTCAAGGACAACCCTCACCTTGGCTGACATACACATTAAAAGCTAAGAAGGAAAATTAAGCAGCATCTACTACAAAGACAAGTGGATTTTGTCTTTGGAACAGGAAGCTTCTTATTGTGTGAAACAGCTCTCTGAAAATACCTAACTAAAGACATTAATGAGAGCATTTTGTGGAAGAGGATCTCACTGAGGTATTTACCACCTCAGACTCCTGGACACAAGGGTAGAGAAGCACCCAAACACTCAGACAAGTCTTGCAGGGAATCCAGACTGGCTTGGACTGGAATGGACCTTAAGCCTGATCTCATTCCAACTCCCTGCCATGGGCACCTTCCACTAGACCAGACTGCTCCAAGCCCTGTCCCACCTGGCAAACTGAAACCACAGAAGGCCTAGATGGTGCTAAGCTTTAGAATTCCCCCCAAGGTATGCTAAGGACTAGGATGGATACAGTGACACTTGATACTTCTTTTTTTCCTTTCTCTAAAGCCTGAGCTTTCAACTGCAGAGTCATCTGGAGAGTTTGCAGAGTTCGATCTCCAGGATAATCCAACCAGAGATGGAACAATATCTGACTTCATCTGAAGAGCTGTGTGTAACCACTGCCTCTGAAGGCCTCTGCTCCTGTGGAGAATGCAAGTGGCAGGGCACTGCACCAATAACAGGTTCGATTCAGGGAGGAAATCTTCAGAGAAACATCATTACACCAAGAGACATGTTCCAAAGGGCAAGACACCAGCCAGTCTTCCAGCCAAGATCAGAGATGGCAAATCTTGCCCCAGATCATCTTGAACTTGGAATTGCAGTTGCAAAGTTCTTTTAAGTCTGGGATAAGGATTCAGCTTCCTTCCCTTAAACAAGGTCATACTGCCTTCAAGTGTAGCACAAAGGAGATAGGACATGAAACAGATTTCTGGCCTCTACTTTTAGGCATGACATCAGTCTCAGAAGAGAGACATCTTTGCCTGGTGATGCAACTGCCCTTTTAGGTAATTATGACACCTGGCAAAGGCAGTAAAGAACATCATTTCACTTTTATTGAAACAGAATCTAGGGAGCCTTATCACAAAAGCTACCCTGCCTTGATTTTCCCAAACAGTTCTATCACTGGCAAGAAGTTTGCTGCATGGGTGATGGACTGGTCTAGAATTTGGTGTTTGCTGTTGACCTTCCAAATAAGCTTGGGAAGGAAATCAGTGAGCCCCCAGATATTCGATGTCCTTCATAAAAAAAAGCTTTATTAACAAGAAATGCCCTCAGAGAGGGCAAGTTCCAAGGTCTTATGGTCATGAACTGGTCAAAGACAGAGCAGCTGAGGAAAGCTGGCCAGTGCCACATGGCAAGAAAGAGGAGAACCTCTCCCATGTGAGAACTTGTACTTCACCAGAAGGTGTCATGGTTCTTCTGAAGAGCAGTGCACCTCATTCAGCACCTGCTTTAGAAAGGGAGGTCTGAGCTCCAGCATTCTCTTTAGGCTCATCAGCAAAAACCACAGCCACAGTGTGAGGCTGTATTGGGACTCAGCCTGAAGCAGAGTAACTCACAGCAAAGAACATTTAAGACTACACTGGCACCTGCATCTCTAGGGCTGTAACCCAGTGGCAGAAGTTACTCCTTTCTGCCAAAAACCAGGCACTCAGTGTGGAGTAGAGGTCCAGAGTTAAAACAAATCCTCACATGGGTGGCTCAAGACTGCAAAATAACCTTAGAAGACACTGGCATATTATTAGAGTGAAAACCACACCAGAGTGGCTGTGGGTATCTGGTATCAGTCAGTTTATATCCATCCCAACTGGGGGCATGCCCAGAGATTATCACTTGACACCAAAAAACAAAGACACCAAGGAAGGGCATCACAAGGGAAACACAGGGGAGCGTGCAACACACATGGGTAAAACTTGTGCTAGTAAAAAAAATTTGGTATTAACCATATGTAGTGGGTTGAACCTGAATTGATGGACACCATATGCCTCTAAAAATACCACCAAGTGAAAATTCCAGCACTCTAACCACTGGGACACAGCAGCTCAGCACAGCTGAGGGACAGCAACCACCAAAAACACAGCAAGGGGATGTTAAACAACAGCACAGCAAACCCTGCAACTGCCAGGATTGGTCTACTCAGACCTGCAGGCTGCTGGGTAGCAATGAGAATGATCAAAGCAGGCTTATCAATCCAAGCAGGCTTTAAAGCCAAATTATTCTGCTTTAGTATTTTGTTTCCTGAAATGAAGTCAAGCCAATCTACCAAAAAAAAAAATTCAAATATTGCTTCAAACTACAGATCACTGACAGTGTTAAGAAAATGGCAACTACCTCTTGAGCAGCAAAGAGAGCACTTGAAATGGCATGAAATACATCAAATCACAAGCAGCTTATCAGTTCCTCTTTCAAGCAGTTATTTTCTCTGTACCTGGCTGATATGTACGGCAGAGACCTGGGCAGAACACACGGAGGAGTGGCTCGGAGAGTTGGGCAGAGATTTGCAGGGTCCAATTGAGAGCTGCTGTTTCTTCTTGGTGGAAACGATCTTCTGGGCAACTAAAGGGAAACAAAACATCCAGGCAGGTAAGGCAGAGCACACGTGGGAAGCAGGGCATGGCAGGAAAACACAAACCAAACAAGACCCAGAGGGTTCCACCACCAAAGCCTGCTCCTAGAGTTGAGTGATACAGGGAGGACAAATGATGCTGGTTTTCCATGGGGGTCCATGTGAGATTCCAGCTCGGTTCTCCACATGGAGGACGTAACTCCAGAACTCTCACTCCACCAGGTGAGCACCAGAGTGGAAAAAAGTTACAAAAAGCAACAGCAGGAATTGTGGAGTTCTGGACCAAGTGCCCTCTGTGTTTGTAACACCACACTAACAGAGCTTATGGCAACAAACATTTTCTGTTCTTCTTTGGGATGCCCTCCTGGCAGGCAGGAGATACCTGGTCTCTGCTGCTAAGGACTGTCCTTAATTACCAGCCATCACACCAGGGCATTTTGGAACCCAAAACAAAGACAACTGGAATACTGGAACTGATAAAGGGTCCCTGACATAGAATAAATACCTGGATTGGTGGTGCCACACACCACACTCCCAGTGAAATGATTTATGGAAAGAAGCTGTTTCATGATTTCTACTTTTAGCTTTTATTCCTTAGCAGCAGCAGCACAGCTGGAAAAATGCCCAATTTGTTTTGCAATTTATTAAGACATTCTCTTCAGTATGGAAGGAAAAGAAGCATTTATCAAATGGATACAGGGATCAGAGTCATTAACATCTCTACACACAGCTTGGCAGACCCATAACCAAAAAAATCAAACAGAACTGATGTGAAATGCAGCAACTTCCAAACCCCTCCTACAATTTTTCAATTTAAGCAGGTCAAACTATTCCAGGAATTCATCCCATCACACACTGGAACTTGAGTTCTTCCTGCTAATTCAGCTAAAGCCTTTGGAAAGGGCTCTTCTTATACGTCATAAATACATGAAAATAAAATTCATTGTTATCTTTTGAGTCACAAATTAAAAACTAATCAAAATTTCAGTCTTTAGAAACAGATATCTGTGTAGTGGCTAATCAAAAATAGCACTAACTAAATTTAGCTTCCTTGCATGTAGTTTTCCTCATGAAATGAAGCACCTCATGAAACTTATGCCAAGGAGTCTGCAGTCACCTGCAAAGCCTCCACCAAAACCACTGACAATTATTGGCATCTCCTTAAAAAGTACCTCAGAAACTTGTTGGAATCAAGCCAACAGAATCCAGCCCGTTGTGCTCAGAAAACATAAAAAGGTAATTATGTAAATTCCAATATTATTTCCCTCACTGCATTACAGCACAGGCAGGGAGAGTGTAAGCACAGTTTCTTCTCAAATGAATGCAATTTTAATAACAAACTGGTCTGTGGCTTATGTTTTTCATGTAAATGAATGATGGCATAACCATGATTTAGTGAGAATACATTGTATAAAGAATGGCTCATATATATGAAGAAGCAGCTTCATTAGTTACATCCCACCTCCAATAGGCCTCTTATCATCCTGAAAGGATGGTATCAATTAATTTATCTTCCCTTAGCATATTGATCATAACCTTCATCAGCTAATCATGTTTAAATTAAAGGGGAATATCGTAGCACTCTGTCATTTCAGACCCATTGGGTTATTGATCTGGAGCCCAGGAAGCCATATATTAAAATATTTTAGGAGACATTAGCGAGTGAAGAGAGCAAACCAAAGGTCAGAATTTAACATATGCACATGGATTTGTCTTCATTGTATGTGGTAAAGACCTAAATTAAGACCAAAACTGAACAAAAACCAGGCATGAATGAAAACCACCTCGTCTGCAAAAGCTCCTGCTCTCACATGGGAGAGAGAATTAGCCAAGGAAAATATTTTCCTCTTCCCTTCAATGGGAACACAGGGGTGTTGGTAGCATCACATCAACACACAGAGCACAGTGTGGGCAAGAAGGGGAAGGAACAGGGAAAGAAACTCCAGACAGTCTGAACTCAAATGCACAGCCCAAACATGAGCAAAGAACCAGGCTGCTCCAAGCTCCATCCAGCCTGGCCTTGGGCACTGCCAGGGATCCAGGGGCAGCCACAGCTGCTCTGGGCACCCTGTGCCAGGGCCTGCCCACCCTCACAGGGAACAATTCCTGCCCAACATCCCATCCAGCCCTGCCCTCTGGCACTGGGAAGCCATTCCCTGTGTCCTGTCCCTCCAGGCCTTGTCCCCAGTCCCTCTGCAGCTCTCCTGGAGCCCCTTCAGGCCCTGCAAGGGGCTCTGAGCTCTCCCTGGAGCCTTCTCCTCTCCAGCTGAGCATCCCCAGCTCTCCCAGCCTGGCTCCAGTGTCAGGAGCATCTCCATGGCCTCCTCTGGCCTCACTCCAGCAACTCCACATCCTTCTTATGTTGAGGGGTCCCAAACTGGACACAGGTGGGGTCAAAACAGACCATTCTTCACCTCAAATTTCTTAGTGCCTCACTCCATCAGAACAATGACATTCTATGAAGGGAATAAAAAATTCAAGAAAGCAGAAATTTTTTTGCCCCAAACGTTCAGGTTCTGTCTCATTCCAAAGCTGCTTCTGAGCTGCACTATTTGAATTTAATACTTGCTGAAAAATATTTCTAAAACAGATTAATACTGACTTAATCTATGGCAGATATCAAAAATAATCGAGAGAGTGAGAAGCATTTCAACTATTCTTAAAAATCAATTGAACTGTCTGTACTTTTACAGATTCAATTAAGCTATCAATTTGGGACAGATTTTTATTGTAATATATCAGTAGTATGAAAAGCTAATCAAAATTTATGCGCAAAGTCAAGAACTCTTCTGCAAATAAACAGGGATATGCCATGGATACTTAGAGCTGTAAACAAGGAGAATTGATATTTAGGAAATATTTGGTCTCGGGGGGAGATCAACTCTTATTTTTTATACATTGAAATTTAATTCAATGAGCCAGAATGACTGGGAGTTGTGCTTTGCTTTAAGGCATTGATAATTAAAAGCATGTGAAATTCCTGCTCCAAGTTGGGAGGGAAAGCTCTTGGCTTGAATGCCTCTTCTTCCATGCCTGACCTAGCGCACCACAACAAAATTAACCTTCCCACCCCCTGCCACTTTCATCTCAAATGCTACTTTTTGTTAGTCAAAACCCACTCATTCCTCAGCACCTCCCGCTCCCTCCCTGCCCGGATGGTTTGCAGGGAGCCCTGAGCAGGAGGGCTCGGTGCTCCTCACAGCTCCTCATCGCTGTTTCCAGGCTCCAGCTCTGCACATCTCCCTGCAAACCACCACGTCTTCCACCTGCACACACAAAAAGGGACCCCACACTCATTTTCCCCAAGCAAAGCCCTCCCGTTCTGCTCTTGGGGCTGCCAAGCAGAGGACTGAGTTCCCTCATGGGAGGGCGAGCAGGGCACCTCCTCTCCCCGACACCCAGAGCTGTGCCTCCATAATGAACCCACTCCTCTTTGTGCTCCGTTTGGGAGCTCGTCCCCATTAGGGATGCTGTTGCCAGAGGAACTGCACTGACAGAGTTGTCTTGCCCTGGTTCAAAGGGCTGTTCACACGTCAGCTCCTCCTCGACCTCATTAGTGCAGCTCCATCCAAGGACAAGGACAAGAAAGGCAGAGTCCTGGGTGGAAAATACTCCCTTAGGAGAAGTTCAAGGCACAAGGTGAGAGTCTTATCAGCGCCGCATCTTGGAAAACTGCAAACACACAGCAGCACCCAAGAGATGAGCTGAGGAAAAGCTCATCTAGGCTGAGACCTGATCTCTCCCTGCTCCTAAGACAGAGCCTGGAAAACATCCAAAGGTATCAACAATCTGATCACTTTTCATTCCCAAAAGGCAGGGAACACGGTTTTTCCTGTGCTCTTTGCTTCAACCAAGGAAAGCCTGGGTTATCAAAAGGGAAGATCCAGGCATACAAGATCCTGAACATCTGGGGCTATTTCTCTTCTCAGTGATAACACTACAGGAGTGCTGCCTATTTAGGAGATGCAAACACTCTTCTCCAATTACCACTAATTTAAATCAAAACTGGTTTCTCATAAAAACCTGTTCAAGACCATTTATCTCCACCGTGTGTCCGAGTATGGGTAAACACCGGGCTCAGTTAAAACCTGCCACTTTGTGCAGAAGATGGGAATGCAGGAGATTTCCTTCCACTTGTGGGCAGACAGAAAATGGCTTTCAGTTGAAGCTGGAATGGTCATGGCTGGGTGAAAAACAGCAGGGATAAACACTCATGAAAACTTGTTTTAACTACTGCAGGGAAAAAAACAATGCAAAACTGGGAGTTACACAGTATTTGCTTTTACCTTAAAAAATACAAGTGGAAGAAGTTAAGATATACAGCAGCTTACATTTTTACAGCAGCTGCCTTTTAGCTTAATATTCCATGTTTACAGTATAAGTAAGAGTCCAATAAAAGTAAATTTATTGCACAATTACATATTGCAGGAAAGGCAGTAATAACTATCAGAGCAAGCCCTAACCACAAATGCTTCCAAATGGGAAGCATTAACGTAAGTAGCCACTACTAAAGCCATTGTGCCTGTTATTTTAAATTCAATCCATTTTGGAGGCTAAACAACCTTTACATCCCTCTGTTTAAAAGGAGAGCTTGGCATCACACGCAACAGGTGTAATAGAGAAATGAGTGCTGGACAATGGTAATGCTGGGGTTTGGAAAAGGCAATTTATCCAGCTAATTCCTGGCCACATGCAGCCAGCAATGCCTTAAGTTACTTTGCCCTGAAGAAGCAGTGCCACTGCAAAGTCTCACCTGCAGAGAGGAGCTCCTGCTCTGCACTGAGCACAAACCCACTCCCTGCTCTGACAGCCTGTGGTGGAACTCGCTGGGAGAAACTTCAGTTTCACTCTACAGCATGACCAAAAAAAAGGAAAAGTCAAACTGACCCCAAAAATATAACTCTGTAGTGCAAGGGACCAAAAGCATTAAAAGTTTTACAGGACAAAGTGCTTGGTTAGCAGATCTTTGCTTCTTACATCTTGTCTTACAAGATATGAAAATACAGCTGCAAACCAGGCTCAGTATTAAATATCTTTAATCAATGCCAACATATATTTTTTTCCTCCACAGGTAACTATAATTAACACTGCACATCACTTATTCCTAACTTCCATGCAAATCACTGCCTTCCAAGACTAGGTAAGCAAATATGCCAATAAATTCACTGGAAACAATCTGGCATCTGAAGGAATTTAAAAAATAAACCTGTGTTTTCCTCACTGCTTGAACTGTGCTGCAAGTAGAAGCACACAGCTCGAGGATTTAAGGCAAACATTGTGCCAGACACAAAGGTAAAGTTTTCTGCACATGGATTTACCTCAGCAGTACCTCATGGAGCTCTGCTGATCTCTCCATGAGGACAGAATCAAGTCAGAAGTCCTGTTACATCCCACACAGAGGTATGATTTTAAATGCAAAGGTTAAAAAATGTTGAAACAAGAAAAAAAAAATCAAACTGCAAAGATTCAAAGAGAACGTGGTCAAATTGATGTGTTTTGAAAAACGTCCATAAAGGAAGCAGTCAAGTTGTTAAGTACCCCTTAAGAATAACATTCTTAAGGACAACATCATTGTATAGATTTAATTCTATGTCAAAACACGGACTCACCTTTTGATCATATCAAGACATAGATTAAATAACAGAAAATGATCTGATACTTAGGGATTTTACCATCTCGGCGAGTAATTTCACACCCCCATGTTGAAACAGCTCCATGGAAAGCCCATTCTGGGGCACACACTATCAAATGACTGCTTTGATAAGAGAACATTTCTGCTTTCTGAAGATTCATGCACACCCAATGAGCTCACTAAAGGAGCAAAAAAAAGGACACAAAGTGCTAGAAGGCTGCTGGTTATGCTAGTGCACCTCAGATGCATCCATCCCTTTAGAAAGAAAAAACTTATGCACTTCTACTAAATCAAATTCAACTCGTGCCTCATCCAGATGGTTCTATTAACTCAACTTGAAGAAAAAGCTCACCAAAAAGACAGAATAACCAATGATTTTCTTTTTTTAAACTGCCAAAATGACTTAAAATTGTTACCTAACAACTCAAAGTCTGAAGTCAGAGCAGCAACCACACCTTGAGATCACACAGCTACATCCAGACAGGTCACGGCTGCTCCCAAAACAAGGGCCGTGATTCTTGTGATATCTAAGAAAAAAGTTATATTCACCTAATAATTTGAACAAATGTCACTTTTTCCACATTAAATATGGGTATTATTCCTCAATATGTGAGTATTCTCCTCAGAAGAAAACCAGAGAGACATCAGGTTTATTACAGCAACACAGAAAAAGTGCACAAACGTGTCAGTACTTCCAAAGCACAACTTATCTATGCTGTTCTCCAAAATCAAGCTAGAGAATGTTCTTGTACTTTAAAGAAAAACCTCCCTCAAAACAAACCAAGGACCTAAATAAGTTTAATAAACCACCTCAGCCCAAGAGCTCCACTGCATCATCAAAATGCACTTCTCAGGCACACAAATGCCTGTCAGAAGAAGAGTTAAACATCACTGCTTCAGTGCAGATGGAATAAATCCTGCTCCCAAAACAGCCTCCCTCAAATCCAGCAGCAGGTAGGAAGTCATCTCCTCCACCACTACAGGCTAAAACTCCTTTGGGTTTGTGGGTTTATGCACATTCAGCTGTCACAAAAGCAGTTCCCTGCCGGAGCAGAAGCATCATAGAGCATTTCACATAAATCTCCCAAAACACATCAGCCCCCCCTTTGCACTTTAATCATTTGCTAACAGTTACAATAAGATTGTATTAAAAATTTAAACTGCCCTACTTAATGCAATTTACCTTCAAAGGTCCATTTCCAGAGAATGAAGTCGAATGATATAAATGTCGAACACTTGATCAGATTTATGGCGCCCAAGAATATTTCTCTTGATACGGATCTGACGAGTGAAGGCTAATGGCTTTAGTTTTATTACTTTTTAAGCACTTAATGGGAAAATTTAGACATTTTCACAAGACTAAGCTCCAGCAAGAAGGGTGCATTTACAGGATGACAGCAGAGGAGAAAGCTGCGTGCTCTCCGTGGAGATGACCGCTTAAACAGCGTTATTAAGTGAGAGATTAATGCCAAGTATTTATCCAGATAATTTGTCACACAACAGTTAGGCCTGAGTGCCTCTCTGCCAAACAGTGCAGAGCAGCACAAAGTGCTGACTCTACAGCTGAGCTTCCACATGGAATTGGAGCCAAAAATCCAGGAAAAGACAGCTGAAGTCACACTGAGACTGTAAAAGCAGGAGCTGAGTGACACTGCCATGGGTGCAGATCAACCAGTGCCTGCAGGGAATACACCTCACATTCATTAGGGGACCCCCACCTTTTCACCCCAACCACATTCTCCATAAAAACAAAAACTACTGCCAAAATACTACAGAGCAATAGTTTCACTTGTCCAAAAAAGAGTTGGTTTGGGTTTTTTTTTTCCAATTTTTTGTTTAACGGAAAGACAGCTGGGAGTCCTCAGATTTCAATTAATGTCGAGGTACTCAGCCAATCAATCACCAAGTGCTATAAATTCCCTCTATTTCTCATTAGTTACACTATTGCACAGCTTAAATCTAAACATACCTTTCTGGGAGACTGTAAATTACCAGGCCTAAGACACAAGCGAGTGCATCAGCCATCAGGAGGGGCATAAATGATGGCAGCGAGACGATTGTACAGGCACTCAACTCGGGCTGATTTACTCCTCACCAGGGCTCTCTTCACACAAAAGTAGCACCAGCACAAGTGCCACCAGCAGCACTCCATCTCCTGGAGTTTGCATATCTGACTTGAGACCAGTAATGACCTGTCTTTATTAACAAGTTTTATGCCCGAAATCCAATTTTCTATGGAAAAAAATATTTCTTCAGCATCTGCCAATAATGTTCCTTCATTAAGTGCAGATAGAGCTTGAAGAAAAACAAACCTCTGCCTTAATTTTAAATTAATTCTGACTCTGAAAGCCACCTTCAGTCTTTTCAAAGGTAAGACACTGCAGAAGTCATGACATGGCAGGATCTTGTGCTGAAACCACAAGGAACACGCATTCACAATATTTATTAACAAAACCATTCAATTTTCAGTCATGTACCAGCTTTAGAATAATTCTTGAACTAAAGGTGATAAGCCAGCACTCCACTGAGGCTCCTGAGGGAATACACTTGTCACAGATGACAAATATGCTCCAAAAAAGGTCTTCTATCAGAGTTACAATTTATTCAAAAATTTAATTTGAAGTTTTTGGAGTTGCAGGAAACTTTCAGACAAGGGCTATAAATCAGCAGCCAAAACAAAACTGAGGACAAAAATCAAAGCAAACCAAACAACAGCAAACTGTGAGCAATTATCAGCAGATAATGAAGTGAAGTCACATGTGGAGACTGTCAGGGGACCCATCAGGAATCACAGAATCGTTTAGGTTGGAAAAGCCCTCTAAAATCATCACACCCAACTACCACCCCAGCACTGCCAAGGCCATCACTAACCACATCCCCAGGTGCCACATCCAGAAGTGTAAGAGTGCCCCAGTTTCCCTAATCCCTCAATAAAACCTGTTGAGCCCCTGTGTGCAAGAGTCACATCTAATATTCGGGACAATTCTCGTAACTGAGGCAGCCCACGCAGTCCCATCCAGCTGCTGCCTCGTTTTCCTACCTGATTTTAAGGTTACTTCCTAACCAAAATGCAGGATGATGCACTGCTGAAAAAAGTCCACGTGGATCCCTGACTGGCAACCCCTGGGAAGACCAAACCAAAGAAATAACCAAAATAAACAAAGAGAAGCTATTCCAAAAGTGGCTGTATGTTCTACAGACTCATCTCTTGAGTTGTACAATACGGTGGTGGGCTGGATTCGTCCTTTTCCACAAAATATTGACCAGATCCTGCAGGAGGCAGGAGCTGGCCTTGCTGCTTCTGGCTCACACACAGCTCCAATAACTAAGGGAAACAAAGGGAAGTTGGATGCAAAGAACAGTCTGTATTAACGCCTGCACTACTGCAGGAATCAAGGCACCCATAATGGAACCATACAAACAGGACAACGAGCTTCAAGGGGTATTTTTCTACTCAATAAAGGATTTGGGATGCCCTGATGCCCACAGGGGCTGACTTGGGGCTGCCCAGCCATCAGCAGCCTCGATGACTGAAAACAAATAAAGTTGCTCACTGAGGCAACTTGATGCTTAAGCCTGGCCAATGACCAGGCCAACAGCATCCTCTCTAAAAAACTAAAATGAAACAAGGAGTTTACAGATAAAATTCACTTTGCCCTGACATTTGATGAAAATCACACAACATGATCGGTGCAAACGCTTTTCTTCTAAGAGGGAAGAGGCAGAAGTTACAGCTTTGGTGGGCACAAGTTGCCTTGTGCAGCACCAGGGACTCACCACCTCACCAGACCAAACCTCCACTGCAAAATTAATTATATGTAATTAAAGACTCTCTACAGAGAATGACAAAGAAGAAGCACATCTTATAAACTGCAGCAGCACTGGAAGTTTGCTGGTGTAGGAATTCCGAGGCGAATGCCAGCACTGTGCCTGCTCCACACACCACCCCCACGAATGCAGGGAGGCTTTTAAAGGCTGAATACACAATGCTAATCCCAGCGAAGCAAACAGCTCAATGGGATTTGCATATGCATACGGATTAGCTGAAAGGCAACGATTTGCAATGCATTTCGGAAATGGCTTTTGAAGAACCAGCTATGCTAATAACTAACTTTGATGTTGAAAATGTGTTTGTTACACAACAGTGAAGGTTACAAAAGGATTATGTTTATTACACCAGTTTTAAACGTTTGATAGCTCGGACAAAAGCTTCGTTTCATTATAAGGGGGCAAAGCGGGATCTTTGCTTTAATAAATGCTCCTAAACACACCCAGAACAGAATGAAGTTACAGAAAGGGCATTTTCCCTTCCCTTTCTGCCTTCAGACAGCACATCTCGTGGGTTAGCTCTTAATCTCCCATTCATCAATATTAAGCCAGTAAAGCCATTTTTTTTGCTAGCAAATTTAAAGAGAAATCCACAAAGGACAGTTAAAACCAATGACCAAGGGAAGACATATTGAGGATAACTGAAAAAAAAAAATTGAGCTTTAGACATTTCACGTTGCCCTCCGTATGTGAGGGCTTGCTGGAGCAGCTGAACAGAGCACGGCTTAAAGCAGAAGAAGAGGGCTTTAAGAGTTGTCAATAAAAAATTAAGAAGAAAAAGTCAGAGTAAATGATCAAACCATAATCACACAAGCACAACAAACAGCACAGCAGTAGGAAGAGAGACAAAGATATGCTGGGCAAGGCAGAGCATCCCCTAAAACGCAGCAAACGAGGCACACTTTAGACAGAACACTTGGAAATAACACAGACACAAGGAAGCAAGGGTGTGGCTGTAATAAAGCAAATATAACCTGCCACTTTGAGACGGTCATGCTCTGCTGAAGCCCTTCCTGGCCCTTGCCTAACCCTGTGGTCAGTGCCTCTACAGCATCCTTTTGCAGCTGCTGAAGAATCCCCACTCTAACAGGTACCACCAAGCACTATTTCACTTAATTTGTTTTTAAATCCTCCCCTCTGGACACAGCCCGTGACTGAGCCCTGCTAGCAGCAGTGCTGTGCCAGCAGTTTGCTGTTCAGGTCCCTTGGCTCAAAAACAATCACAGAAATTGTCACTGCTCTTTTCAGCCTCTGCCGCCAGCTCCGCCAGGAGCTGCAGCATGACAACAATTCTTTATGACTTCTTTCTGTTCTGCTTTTCCTGGTATCTCTACTGAGAAGGGCAGAGATTCTAAAAATAAGGACTTTTCAAACTTTCTCCTTCTAGAATTTTTCACTTCTGTTTTTAAGGGAAAGCAATTCCTACTTGCTTGCTGGACACTCCGTAAATGTGTTTATAACACTTTGTCTCCTATGCATAACACATACAAGTCTATCAAACAGACTGATTCTGCTTCTTACTCACAGATCTACCATGAAAAAAAAGCAATTTACCCCCAAACAACCAGCAAGAGCTGTCACCTATTGCATAAAATCAGCAGTTCTGCTCTAGGTTTTAAGTAACCTACCTTACTGCACACACTTCAAATTAAGACTTAGAGGAAGTACCATAAAATAACCACTATAAAATTAAAAGTCACATGAAAAGTTCTGCAAGAGATTATGGTTTTCTACAAGTCACCTACTGAATGACACACCACAGCTAAAATCAAAACCACCCTGGAACTTTTACTGGCATTACATCATTTGACTCCTCTGTGCTAATGACAGCACTTCTCAAATGCTGTACCCTGGACTAAAGCTCCTCATCCCATCATTGGATTCCAAGAGTGAGAAAAACGCATGCAGACAAGTCACTGGAAAGTCAATTTTCTTCCCTTCACACATTTGTGAATCCTGGCTGAAGAAACCTGATGGAGTAGTACCAGTCTCAAAATCCCCAAAGCCTGCAAAGTTGGTGCAATTTTCACAAAAAATTGGCAAAAAGGCAAAGTCTGTGCCCACCAAACAGCATGGCAGTGACACTGGACAGCACCAAGCAGGAGGGGAACTGCACAGAGACCTTGCAAGTCCTCAGGGACACCGGGAAAAAATATTGAACTGTAACGTGTAAAGTGTGAAATTCAATAAATCAATCTGAAAACATAAATCTAAGTATTTGGATCCATTTTCCAGCCCAATCCTATTGATGCCCATTGCTCCCTAGGACAAAGGCTTCTTCCCACCTGTTTCACCAGGCACTGCTCAACTCACATAGCTCATTTCAAGCCTTTTTACATTATATAAATGTCAGATATTGGATTATTTTTCTCCTACTGATTAACACGAGGCCTTCCTGCAACAATGTGAAGTCTGATTTATGACACTTGAACTGGTCATCATCTGTGGGAATGGGGTGGAGAGAAACCAGGAGAAATGTCTGTGCAAACAAAAACAGCCACAAAAAAAAAGGGAAAAAAAGAAAAAAAAAAAAGAAAGAAAAAGAAAAAGAAAAAAAAGAAAAAAAAGAAAAAAAAGAAAAAGAAAAAAAAGGGAAAAAAAGGGAAAAAAAGGGAAAAAAAAGGAAAAAAGGGAAAAAAAAGGAAAAAAAAGGAAAAAAAAGGAAAAAAAAGGAAAAAAAAGGAAAAAAAAGGAAAAAA
>JACBWW010000047.1:4771712-4831424 GCA_020086605.1 Lanius collurio
GCTAAGTTCACTTATCAAGAAAAAAAGAAAAAAAGAAAAAAAGAGAAAAAAAGAAAAAAGAAAAAAAGAGAAAAAAAAGAGAAAAAAATAAAAAAAGAAAAAAAGAAAAAAAAAAGAATGGCGCAGTGAAATGAGTGTTTATTTCTAAACTAAACCTTGTAATTTATTAACAGTTACAGGAAGGGTAAAGCAAATCCATGGGGCAAAGCATGAGCAAGGGCGAAGCTGAGTAAGTTCAGAAGAGAACACACAGAGAAGCGCTCCACAAGCCGAGGGTGACCAGGTTTGTGTGTTCGCAGACTGCTCCTTCCAGCCGGTTTCGGCGGCCGAAGCGTCTGAACGGCCCGGAGCGGTGCCCCAAAGCCCCGAGCGGCTCCCCGGGACCGCCGCCATCGCCGGCCCCGCCGCCATCGCCGGCCCCTCACGGCGCGGGGCTCCGGCGCCCCCTGGCGGCCGCTCCCGCCGCGCTCCGTCATTCCCGGGAATCGGGACGTGGGATTAAGGTCAAAACGTTAAATTTACCTTCTAATCAAAAGAACTTAAAATTGAAACGGCTTAAAACGAACGGGGGCTTAAAACGAATGCAACTCGAGCATTTGTTGCTGCAAACTAAGCCATGACATCGAGGAAAAGAACCTGACTCGCCCATGTCTCTTCCTCATTTAAAAAACAAAACCAAAACAAACCAGGAAAATACAAAGCCCGAGTGAACGGCGGCTCTTCCCAAAACAGCTGTCGAGATGGCACCGAGACTTTATTTACTTCCCATTAGGCTGATTAACATTTCCTAATGAAAACACATCTATAAAAGCTGACTTGATAATGCTGATGGCAAGTGACAGCCCTTCCCCTCAATCTGGCTGCACCAGGATTAATTTGTCATCTTCCATCCCTTAATAGAGAAGTGGGGCTTCAAAGTTCTCCTTTTAGACACCTTTGTTCAACACCGCGTGGGAAATATTATTTGTATCCAGAAATAAAATACTTCTGGTACATTTTTTTTACACAGAGCAGACACATTCTTTAGTAGAAGACTAGTTAATTTGCAAATAAAGCAACCAAAAATAATGGCAGAGCACGGCACCAGAGCAAAGTGCAAATTGTGAGGCAGCAGTGGTCTCTGCCACCACATACTGCAACTTCTGCCCCTATATTCACAGGTTTATTGCTATTTTGGGCAGGTTTTGCTCAAAATCTGGGTGTTACAGCCATCCAGACCAGGTAAAACCTCCGTGGTTGAACTGCTAAACTACTGAGACAGATTCAACTCTGAATCCAAGTTAGACTCAAACCCTTTTGTTTCACACCCCGTGATGCTGATGGTAGAATTTTATCCTCTAAATATTTGAACATTTTCTCCTTTGTGATGTCAGAGAATTGCTGGGCCCACAGTTAAATGGGTCAGAGAAAATCTGAACACAAAGCAGGGCAAGATGTGTAGTTATGAATACACCGTGAACAGAAATAAAAGCAATTCTCATGCATTAATGGTACATCAAGCTAATTCAAGAAGGCTAAAATCATTAAAAAGGCATCCTGGGGCAGTACACAGTCATTACAATACTGTGCTGACAAGAAATATTAAAATAATCATTTCCAATGTAATTGATAGAATCTATTCTGATAAGCAGGGGGAAAAAAAAAATCTCTAATTCCTAATTGGGAAATATGAAGCAAAATGGATCTTATTAGCATTAAACTCATCTTTAAAATGCAATTTCCCTGTTCAACTACTCAAAATACCAAAAACTAAGAAAGGATTTGTAATCCTCCACTGTGGGGCACATTATTAAGCTAAGCCCCTGAAACATGGAACTTTTCTTTTTTATTTCAGCATGAAATTCTGGTTTTAACTCCCAACAGTATCTGAGATTACACCTCAGTGGGACATGGCTGAAAGTTAAAAAAAAGCCTCTAAAACAGCAGAATGTAAAGAAGGATTTTGGCTTTGACTTCACTCAGCATTCCTCTTGCAAAATATGAACCAACAGACTTGATGATTTTAAGGGTTCTTTTCCAGCCCAAGTGATTCTGATTCCATCTCTGTTACAATCAATAGTGAGCTTATCAGCTGTAATGAAGCGTTGGAAATGAGGTATTTGGATTTAACTCAAGAATAAAGTAGCATTTTCATAATAACAATAATCATTCAAGTTAAATTATTTTACCACTCAGCTGTGGAGAAAATGGGAAATGAGTTATCACAGAAGAATTGTAACAGATGACCACTAAATTCAGTAGCTGCTTGCAGGGGACAAATTAGAAATTTAATTTCTAATGTGTGTGCAACGAAGGAGCAAAAGGCTCTTCAATGCCATTTCCAATTTCTTCCTCCAAAAGGTAGGTCTACATCACACCAAGGCACAACACAGAAACAAGAAAACAGATTTTAGAAAAAGCTTGCAAACAAAGCAGCCCAAACTAGGAACTGGTGTCAAAACCCACTCAAACTGGGTGCTAAAGAAAACTCTGTGGGCTGGAACATCCTCAGATGGATGGATTCCCCCTTCCCCACCCATCAGAGAATCCCAGGATTGGTTAGGATTGGAAGGGACCTCAAAGCTCATCTTATTCCACCCCCTGACAGGGCAGGAACACCTTCACTATCCCAGGTTGCCCAACTAATGTAAACCCTCCTGAAACAGCCACCCAAAATCCCTAAAGCTACACTGAACCAGAACGCCCCAGAGCAGCAGACCAAGGGACATTTAATCAAGTGCTCCCTATTAACAGCTTGCACTGCTCATTCACACCCCCTCACTTAATGGGGTTAAGAAGTTGCTTTGTTTCCTGCTGAAATAAACAGCAAAAATTATCAGGAATTGGATTTGGTCCCAGATGTGTCTGGCAAGTGTAACCCATTCACACAGAAGCATTTCTAATCCTATTAGCTGGCAAATATTAAAGAGTTGGTTGGCTGCCATGGGGGAAAACCAACACACCCTGGTGTTTCTTAAAACACATGAGCCTTGTCAATTCTTTCTTACAACCAAAATGGAGCAGAGAGACAAATGAGCCTCCTGAAAGCTTACAAGTTTCTCACACTAGCTTTGTGCCAAGAGACTTCTCTCAAAAGCTCTGAGGAAAAAAAAAAAACCAAAACAAGGAGACTGTAGACAGAGCCACAAATGCCACAACTTGGAATATATAATTATAAGTCTAACTATAGCTAGCACTCAAAAATAAATGTGCTAACAAAACCCTCTAATGGCTCTTTGAAGCTCCTAATCAATATAGAAAATCTAAGCAGTCAAAACAGTAATTTTTGCAACTAGTTCAAGAGAAAACAGGGAGCAAAGCAAGAAGATGCAGCTTCAAATGCTTTTCTCTGAAATCTGACCAACAGCATGGGTAAAAAAGGGGTGCACATCAGTATCTTCCATGTAAAACATAGAACATGTGGCCTCTTTTTTTTCCCATGTAAAAATCACAACGATTTTCTTTTTTCTCCATGTAAACATTAGAATGTTTTGTCGTTTTATTCCATGTAAAATGTTGAAAATTTTGCCTTTTTTTTTTAATTTGAAGTGTCTTTTTACACCCCATTGCAAGGTGCTGATGGGACACTGCCTCACATAGGGACACACAGAGCAGGACCTTTGCAATGAGAAGCTGGCAACAGAAATCCCCCAGAACTGAGAAGCTCTAAGAAGCACTAAAAGTTAATTAAGAAGGTTTTTAGGCACAGAAAACTGCTGTTTTGAGGGGCTGACACGTTCAGCCGTGAGGGGAGACTGGTGAGAAGCCAGCCAAGCCCCAGGACACTCGGCTGCAATTCCACTAGAGGGGGCACAGAGCCCATCTCACACAGAACTCCAGGCTCAGGGATCACAGAACATCCCGAGCTGGGAGGGATCAAAACCCCTACACAGGGCTCTCAAGAGTCCTACAAAGGTTTGGGGTTGGAAGGGACCTTAAACCTCATCCCATCCCACCCCCTGCCATGGCAGGGACACCTCCCACTGTCCCAGGCTGCTCCCAGCCCCAATGTCCAGCCTGGCCTTGGGCACTGCCAGGGATCCAGGGGCAGCCCCAGCTGCTCTGGGCACCCTGTGCCAGGGCCTGCCCACCCTCCCAGGGAAG
Source organism: Lanius collurio (assembly GCA_020086605.1). Classification (NCBI taxonomy): domain Eukaryota; kingdom Metazoa; phylum Chordata; class Aves; order Passeriformes; family Laniidae; genus Lanius; species Lanius collurio. Next base: position 4,775,796 of record JACBWW010000047.1, read on the forward strand.
GATTTCTTCCCAACATCCAACCTCTCTCTCAATTCCTAACACCCCATGAACACCATGGTACTTGAACACACCATTTTCAGCTACTCTGCACAAACTGCCCCTCAGCCTCTCCACAAGCACTAAACCAAACCAAAGAAAACTTTGCTAAAATAAAGCAAACACCAAAGAAAACAGAAAACTCAGTAAGGACTAAAACCAGCTTAAGATGGTTGAGACTGAAGGCGCCAATGGAGAACACATCGGTGTGTTGTGTTCAAGTTAAGAAAACACAACAAAAAAGCTTAAAAATGAGCATTTTCTTCAACTAAGCAGGCAAATATCTGAGCTATCACAGATGGGGCATTATTTTGAGGGAACAGCTGCAAACAAAGCAGCCCAAACTAGGAATTGGTGTCAAAACCCACTCAAACTGGGTGCTAAAGAAAACTCTGTGGGCTGGAACATCCTCAGATGGATGGATTCCCCCCTCCCCACCCATCAGAGAATCCCAGGATTGGTTTGGATTGGAAGGGACCTCGAAGCTTATCTTATTCCACCCCCTGACAGGGCAGGAACACCTTCACTATCCCAGGTTGCCCAACTAATGTAAACCCCCCTGGAACAGCCACCCAAAATCCCTAAAGCTACACTGAACCTGAACGCCCCAGAGCAGCAGACCAAGGGACATGGAGTGCTGTGCTGGATGAACAAAGGCAGCTGTACCGTCATGGAAGACTCTCTCCACGTTGAGCCCGTAGGTGGCACAGGTCTCGTAGTACGTGCACCTCTTGAGGTCATTGGACAGCTTCCTGGCTCTGGCATCATCAATGACACGGGGGTTGGTGGAGCTGATGGCATCTGTGCAACGACAGGGGGGAAACACTCGTTAAAGGCCACTTGGGAACACCATCCTGGCACTCACGGGAGGGTTGTGGAGGCTGGAAAAGACCTCTGAGATCACCGAGTGTAACCTCAACCCACGGTCAGCAAGCCACGTCCTCAAGTGCCACAGCCACGAGGGGTTTTGAGCACAGCTAGGGATGGTTTTAATGCTTGACAACCCTTTCTGTGAAGAAATTTTCCCAATAATCCAACCTGAACGTGCCCTGGCGCAACTTGAGGCCATTGCCTTTTGTGACAGCCAAGCAGGGAGTTTAAACACAAACCATTAATCAGGGTGCACATCACTTATTTTACATTTCATGGTTAAAATTACCAGTACACTGATTCTAAAATTCAGGGGAAAAACCCTCCAATGCTTTTTGCTTTCCTTAAATATATATATTTAGCTCAGTTGTTGAAACAAACAAACCACACAACCACATGAAAGAACATGAGTTCTGATAGAAATCATATTTGGATAAACAAGTGGGTGATTACTACAAACATGCCAAATGATTTTTAGCCCTCTGTAAGTATCAGTGACTTACAAGGAACTGGAGTGTGAAGTACAAAACATGACTATTTTTAAGAAACAGAATTTATTGTAAATTACTTTCTCAAACCCTGCGGCAAAGGCAAACCATGAGATGTTGTGGGAACATACTGCAAAGCTGCTGAAAATTATATAAATAACCTCTAAATTTCTAAACAGTCATATACTGGGTCATTCTCTCCAAGATCTTCTTTCCATGAAATTGGAAAATGAGAAATTTCATTTTCTAGAGCTTATCCAGAGGAGCTAAAAAGCCCTTACACCAGAAGAGATGAAGGAGAAGCTTCTTTCTTGCTACTCCAGCACAGTGATGAACTCCATATGCAAAGGTGATAGTATTCAAAGTGATACTTATGAACAAATCTTGGAAAGGAACTTTTTCCCCCAGGATTACCATCTACTCTTCTGCCCCTGGATCCCTGGCAGTGTCCCAGGCCAGGCTGGACGGGGCTTGGAGCAACCTGGGTTAGTGCAAGGTGTCCCTGCCCATGGCAGGGTGGCTGATTTTCAAGGCCCCATTGAACCCAAATCAATGGGATCTTACAACAAGCACCAATTTCAGCATTTACAGCTGCCCAGCAAGTCTTCCTAAAAATTTGCAGAACTGCCCACAGCAGCACAATTACCTTTGTTCTTTGGGAAAAAAGCATCTCCTCAACCTAAATATGGCGTCAATGCCTCTTGAAAAGCCATACTTGGGGCTTGACAGGACCAGAGCTCAACTGATGTTGTCATTACCTTCTCACCAGATCCAATTAGCAAAAAAAAAGCGGGGTTTTGGAAAAGTAGGAGCCTTTTTTTTACTCAGCAGAGGGCGCTGATAACGTTTAACCAGAAAGGGACTGTTGGGGCTCAGTTCCAGGGCTTCCCCAAAGTTTGCCTTCTTGTTCCAAGGTGGGTCAGGCCAGGGCACTGAGCTGGCTTTGCAAGTCAGGGGAGAACACCAGGGAGCATTGGGCCAGTGACAATATTGTGGGAAAGACTTCATTTCACACTTCATGTCAAAAATACCTGATAAAACTGAGTCCAGGTTGGACGGGGCTTGGAGCAACCTGGTCTAGTGGAAGGTGCCCCTGCCCATGGCACAGGACTGAAATTAGATGAGCTTTAAGGTGCCTTCCATCCCAAACCCATTCCAGGATTCTCTGATATCAAAGAGATATATTTAAAATATGCATTTTAACAAGTGTATTTATGTATTTCATATATTTTATTTCACTGTCAAACACAAACAAAAAGCTGTGTTTCATCCTGATGCTTACTCCTAGAACTAGCACTATTTCCATCTTTTCAAAAAATCCCCTTTACCAGGTGCTGTGACAGAAAAGGAACTTTTCTTTTTCTGGAAAGAACAGGAAGGAGATAGAGAACCATATCCCAAATCATACCCGGTGTCAGAAGGGCACAAAGAAAAAAAAAATAAAACAAAGTTGGAGAAACGTTTCCCCTTCACTTTTTCAAATCCAACTTCAAGCCCAAAACGTGGCCCTTCAAAGCAGCTCCTTTCTGCTTTTTGGTGGAGTTTCTGCTGTCCTAAGACTTTTTCTGTTCCTACTTCCCCTTTTCCTTCTTCTCATCTGTTTCCTCCCCCTGGCTGGGCTGTGATTCCCCCTTCCCTGCTGCCCACACAGCCCCCACTGCGCTGTCACCCCTTGGCAGGAGGCAGGGGAAAAGCCAACTGCTCCCTGACTGCATGGCTGACAAAACAGCAAAAATGTCACCAAAACCACAGGGACACACTAAAAAGGAGGATGGCCAAAACTGAAATGACAAAAATGACTCCCAACACCTGTGTTCTGCCCCTAACACAGAACAGGGACGTGGTGATACACTCAGAGAGATGTTCCAGTGGGAAGGAATGTTAAAGGAGCAAGGAGCAGCTGAGGGAGCTGGAAAGGGGCTCAGCCTGGAGAAAAGGGGGCTCAGGGGGGACCTTGTGGCTCTGCACAACTCCCTGACAGGAGGGGGCTCAGGGGGAACTCTGCACCCAAGGAACAAGGACAGGATGAGGAGAAATGGCCTCACATTGTGCCAAAAGGGTTGTCCAGCCCTGGCACAGGCTGTCCAGGGCAGTGCAGGAGTCACCATCCCTGGAAAGACCTAAAAGTCATGTGGATGTGGCACTTGGGGACATGGTTTAGTCGGTGGCATTGGCAGTGCTGAGAGAACAGTTGGATTTGATGATTTTAAAGGGCTTTTCTCCAACCTTGATGATTCCCTGTTCTGTGATCTACATGGTCAGCAACAGAACAGCTCCAACTCTTGTGCTCTATTCCAAATCCATTCCAAATCAACCACAGAACGGGAAACTGGTGAAATACTAACGGGATACACTGGCCCAACTGGGCAGAGAATATTCAAAAGATCACTCAAATGCCAAAGAAACTGAAATATTTCGGGTACTTTTCCCTTGCCATATTTCCCTGTAGGACAGCTGCTATTTCAGAAGAGGGAGAGAGAGGTTGGCTCAGGTGGCAAAAAGCTGCATTTCTGCTTGATTTCCAGAGGTCTCCCAGAGGCACAGCCTGAGGCCAGGGTTCAGTTCTGCTTCCTACTGTGCTGCTGGAGGTTTTCCACCTCTCAGCAATGCCAGAGTGTTGAACCCTTTCCAGACTGCCAAGCACACTGAAACTGCTCTGACTTCAGAAATTCCCTACACAAGTGATTCACTTGCCCAAATTCAACAAGGGCATCTCCCTGCTGAACAAGAAAACCACCATGACTAGCAAGCACTGAAAATATTATTTAAAATTTCCTTCCAAGTCACAGAATCCTGGAATGGTCTGAGTTGGAAGGGACTTTAAAGTGCATTGTGCTACAGCCATGGGCAGGGACACCTCCCACTGTCCCAGGCTGCTCCATGCCCTGTCCAACCTGGCCTGGGACACTGCCAGGGATCCAGGGGCAGCCACAGCTTCTGTGGGCACCCTGTGCCAGGGCCTCCCCACCCTCCCAGGAAAGAATTTCTTGTACATATCTAACCTAAATCTCCCCTCCTTCTTCCCCACTGAAGTCCTACACTCCCTCTCTGAGAGAGCTGCCAGGACATTTGTCTCCCACCTCAAACCAGTCCTGGCAATGCCATGGCCCTGTAGCAAAGGGGAGAGGACAGAACATGGCTTTGCCAGCTTGGAAGAGTCAGTATGGTCTCAAAAGGGCCAGCTGGAACTGGGGGCTGCACTTACCCTGGGTGCCCACCAGCACCATGGGGATTTCACTAGTGTTGCGATAGCTGGCCATGCGGCTGTAGTAGTGGTAAACAGTCTGGAAGCTGACTTCATCCTCCAAGCTGAACACAAAGATAACAGCATCCACCCACATGGCAAACTGCAGGAGAAAAACAGAGAAGGCCAACTGTGAGAGGAGCAGTGAGGAGGGGGAAAGAAGAAAAACCAAGAGAGAAAAGTTCTTACCTTCCTGCGAGGGAAACACATGTCAGAGAAACTCACAGACACCAACCAAGGCCTCAAAAGGGGGCTAAAGCTGCTAAAATGATCAATCTCATCACCCTGCAAGCCATGGGGATCTGGGATACACAAGGGATTTCCTTCCCCACAAGGGATTTCCTCTTCCCCACAAGGGATTTCCTCTTCCCCACAAGGGATTTCCTCNCCCCACAAGAGCATCTCCTCTTCCCCACAAGAGCATCTCCTCTTCCCTGGGGTATGTCACCACCAGCCTAACTACTGCCAGTGCACCCCAAGTTTGGCTCCCAGACAACACAGCAGGCCCAGAGTGCTGGCTGTGTGCATCTGCCATGAGCAGCACTCCTCTCCAGGGCTGAGTCCCCGTGCTGTGATGTGCACACTGCTGGTAATGCCAGGACAGGATTAGGATGTTCCCACATCCTAACCCACATCTCCTCCTTCCAGCCTTCCCCTTCTTTGCCATACACACATTCCCTTGAGCCAGCAGCCCCAAGTGCCTCTGTCTGCCTTCAGTGTAAGGGCCAACTGCTCCCTCCTGGCATCAGGAACCGGCTATGAGACATGCAGGTGCACAGGCTGAGCCAAGGCACCCCTCAGTCACCATGCAAGTGAGAAGCTTTCAGCTCACAAGTGAAGACTGTTTGAAGACATTTAACATAAGCAAAGTGTCAAGAAAAAACTCCAGCTTACCTCGCTGCCTCTATTTTTCCCTAAGTGACTCCATTCCTACCCAAATTCAGAGCAATGGGAACAAGCTTCAGCCAGGGGATTTTCATGCTCTTTGTTATATTATTACTACAATGTGCCTGGGGACACACTGAACAGAGAGGGAGGTTCACTGGGGAAAGGCTCTGCATATTCATGATGATTGTATTGAAACCAAACACTGCCTGGGCTGTTTTGGTGTAAAAATAGATAAAAATGTGTTGAGGTTTTCAAGACAGTCAGGAGGACAATCTTCCAGAGGGGAAGGACAGGACTGGTTACACACAGCAGAGCCTCTGCCAGAATGAGGTCAACCACCACACTGTTAAATGTAAACTGCTCAAACCAGAAGATGCAACCAGAAGAACTGGAGACAGCTTCATTACTTGGGTAATGTGGGCTTGGGTCTCATGATAAAATTGTTTTTGTTGACTGGATTCAGCAGCATCATGCCAAGGACTCTTCCCAACAACTACAATATCCTTAAGGCATCCATCTGGAAGGCAGCAGTGTCTCTAAACCCTCAACGTTTGAGCAGTGTGTACAGCAGCCTTCTAATAAAGATCATTTTAAAACACTCCACAAGTTTATACAAGGCAGTTCCTCCAGACACAAAACATTTCCAGTAATTTCTTACTTCTCTCTTCATATTGAAATGCAGCTTAATCTTTGCGGGTATCAGACCTGGGGTATGGAAAACCAAAGGAATTTTGGGAAACACACACAAGGTCTGGAAACCCTGGATGTCTGAGCCACAGTGCTGTGCAGGGAATGGCTTGAAACAAGGCTAAATCAGCTGCTGGTATAAAAATCCCTTCTCAGACTTATTACTGTGAATGAGCAGAGCTGTTAGTTCAAGGCAAGCCCAAAACCAAATCATTAAAAAAAAGTTTTAAATTTAAAAAAGTGCATGCAGCAGCTCATTGTAGGTCAGTCACTAGGTTAATTTGGTTTTACAAAAGGAAATGGAATTATTCTCATCTTTGAAACATTTTATCTTAGGCAAAAAAAGGAGAGATCAGAGACCTACAAAAAACAAAGTCTTCAGGGAAGTTTGGTTTTTGTCCCTTCCTGCCAAAAAGAAGGGGACAGTAACCTGGGGAATACCCACAAATCCAGTGGCAAGAACTCCACATGTGAGCTCCTTACTTACTGCAGTTGGAATTCAATCCCAGTTATTCCTGAACCCACAAGCAAGCTTTTCATTGCAGGAATTAATGAACAGGTTAAAGATTTTTAATAGACACCTAACTTGAAATTACACCCAAAAACTCCAAAGGGAATTTACAGGAAACCCTCATGCTGAAAGGTGAGGCAGCACTGAGACCTCAAACCTCTTCAGCAAATCACAGGGAGGGAGAACAAATCTCAGCCACTACAGAATCCCAGAATGGTTTGGGTTGGAAGGGACCTTAAAGCTCAATTCCAACCCCCTGCCGTGGGTAGGGACACTTTCCACTGGACAACAGCAATCAAGGCCCCAAATTTTCCTGGCACATATGAGAAGCACAGCCCGTGCTGCTCATCAGTCTGCAGCCAGCTCCTGTGAGCTCTGCAAACCCAGCTCTTGGGGCACCAAACCATCTCAGATTGCTCCATGTACCTTTACACCTCCACTATTCACATTTTCTGATGAGTGAACGTTCTCTGAGCATCACAGGCTGGAAGCCATGGGGTGCTTCAGCCAAATCCCTGCCAGCCCCAGACAGAGCTTTCCTTGTTGCTGCTGCTGACACGGCTGCAGCTGTGCCAATGACACTCGTTTCATTTTGTCCTCCAACTTCCTTCCAGGATGTGTCTCTCAGCCTCCATTTCCTCCACATCCCTTCTCTTCCCCTCTGTCCTGGCACCTTCCCCCAGGCTCTCTCACCCTCCTGGGAGCTGTGGTGCTGCATTGAAACCCAAGCTGCTGCTGCAGCTGGCACCGCTCCCCCTCAGCTGCTTGGCGACAGCGCAGTTCCTGATGCCACATTATTGCTTGTTTGGGAGCTGATCCCGCCCGGAAAAGCCGAGCTTAGCAAGGCCAGCAGCAGCCCACACTCAGGAAATCCTGCCAGTGGCCAGGTGAGGAGAGGCAGAAGAGGAGGAAGACGCCCAAGCCTGCAGAAAGGGTGGCTGAGGTGATTTAAGCAGCACATGAACAAACTCTTACTCAAAACAAAGGGTCAAGCACACAAATGCACCAGTGTCTTCTCCAAGGCTTGGACAGGCTGGGGGTGCTCACCTGGAGAACAGAAGGCTCTGGGGACACCTCAGAGCCCCTTCCAGAGGAGCTCCTGGAGAGCTGGAGGGAGACTGGGACAAGGGCTTGGAGTGACAGGATATGGGGGAATGGAATGGCTTTCCACTGCCATAGGGGAGGGATGGATGGGATATTGGGAAAGAATTGTTCCCTGGGAGGGTGGGCAGGCCCTGGCACAGGGTGCCCAGAGCAGCTGTGGCTGCCCTGGATCCCTGGCAGTGCCCAAGGCCAGGCTGGACATTGGGGCTGGGAGCAGCCTGGCACAGTGGGAGGTGTCCCTGCCATGGCAGGAGGTGGGATGGGATGAGCTTTAAGCTCCCTTCTAACCCCAAACCACTCTGTGCTTCCATGAAGTCCTGATGTGTCATCCAGGGGAAGCACACTGATTGGGAATTCAGTATAAATGAACTCTATATCCTTACTGGCACGGTCTCAGTCAGAACCCCAGATACTTGCTGCCCACACTCATGCATGAATTGTAAGTGAAATCCCACCCATTTGCTGGACAAAACCTTTTTCACCTGAGGGCGATGCTGGAATTCTCCCAGCAGGAGCATGAGAAGGACTCAGAACAAAGCAGAGCCACTTCTTGCAAAGGAAGTTTTGAAAAGCAAGGAAAGCGAGGCTTTGGGCTCACCTGTGCCTCCGGAGGGCCTCCTTCATCTCTTATCAGCAGCAGGTAGCTTTGTCCATCAACTACTATCTCCTTCTTGAATCTCCCACCTGCCACACAAAGCAGCTCATTACAGACAGCAAAGGTATAAAATACAAAACAGAAAAAGGCTTCGCTTGTGGAAAAAAAAACCCCAAAAAACAAACGTGTCCTTTTGCAAATTTACCAACAACTAGAATATAACTGAAGTTTATATGCAGACACATAGGAATTACTTGAAGTTAAGGCATGTACTTGCCTCATTTTTATATATATATATATTTTATATATATATATAAAGAGTATGGATATTGTGGGAAAAATCCAGCAATTTTGTTACAAACACCAACTCCCACGTGAGGCATCCTTGGGTTGATACACACGGGGTGTTAACTGTGTGTATCACCTCTGTTTTACATAATTGAGAGAAAGCTGTCCCCAAGAAAGGCAAAGGGGGACAGCTGCACACAAACAAGGCTGTGTCTCGTCACCAAAACCGGTTTCTGGTGCCAATCAGCATTTCCTCAAGGGAAGCCCAGTTCTCAGAGCACACGTGGGATGTTATGGGAAGGAGAGCTCTGTACTCACACACCACAGTTAGGGGAAGATACCAGACACATGTTAGACAAAAAAGCTACAATGGTGGTACCCCTGCAGACATGGGCTAAACTAACAGGGAACGCTGTGCTGCTGGCTTGGGATGAGCCTCACCCCAAACAGGAGGAGTCACAGCCCCCCACCACACCCTATTTCTGATCCTGTATCCCCAAGGAATGCAGAGCAAGGGCTGCCTGTGAACAGCCCAGGAGGCTCCTACCCCAGCAGCTGCTCTGTCCCCTCCCTCACAGGGACTACTCAGCCACAGCCCCAGGGCAGGGATTGCTTCTTTTGGGGCTAAAAGAGTGTTTGGGGCACTCTGCTGCCTCTGTCGAAAATGACAAATCCCATTTAGGGCCTCTGGTGTGACAGAGCCTAAGCCAGGATTAGCGAGTTTGGCCCAAGCACATTTGGGCTCCTCTCCTGGAGCAAACCCACTCTTATCTCCCCTCCTAAGCCCCAAAGCCCCCAGCTTAGCATCACACACCTCTCACAGCTGAGCTTACCCCACTGAGATAAAACACATCCTTTAACACAGAAAACCAAACTTCTTTCTTCACCCCTATTTGTTTTAAACTGGAATTAGTTTCAATTTGAACCCTATTTCCCAGCTACAAAACTTGCCATTCTACCAAAACCAGTGCATTGAAACACGTGCTGAGGGCCAACACCTCCAACCTGCTCTCCAAACAAGCTCCCCAAGCAAATAAATCAGCACACCCAGGCTAATGCTGATCCCCAAAACACAACAATCTGCACAAAAATGCCTGCCTTAGGGGAACCCCACACTGCCTTAGACCCACCACTCCCCCCAGCCCAACCACAGCAGCAGCTTCCAGACCAAGATCACTCCACAGCTCAGCTCTGTGCAATATTTAAGGGTATTTATACCCATTTTGTGTTTAATAAAAGATGTAAGAACGTGAGGTTTTGTGGGTTTGTGCTGGGTTTTTTTGTTTGGGGTTTTTCAAATTTTTTCTTTATGAACTTACCCCACTAACAGTATTAAACATGTAATAATTAAGACTATCACATTTACTGGTGGTTTAATGGCACAGAAGGAGCAGAAGAGCTACGTATGGATTTTCATTCTCTCTCACAAAGTGGATTTCAATCCTGCCTTCGCAGATCAAGAGGCAGATAAATATATATCATTACTGAACCCGAAAAGAACAATCACAAACAAGTGCAAAACTTGTACAGGAAACCAGTCTCAGCTCTCAGGAACTGGATTTCTGTTAATCAGGCCATTATTTCTATACATTGTCAATTAATTACACACGCTTCCCAATGAAGTGTTAGCTAAGATAAATTACTTAATATAGAGCCCTCCAGAGAGGGGTTTTAAAGCTGTAAGTAACAATGGAAATGCAGTGTATGCACGATCAGAGAGGGAAAGTTCTGCCTAATTGCCATTTCCTATTTCCTTTTTTTTTTCCTAGGCACTGAAAGTTCCCCCAGCTAATTATAAAATACCACACACCGAATGTGCTGAAGAGCCAGCTCATTATTCCTCTGGTCAACAGGACGCCTTGCCAGGCTCACTGTACCTTCAAACAGTCCTCAGAGGCACAAAGAAGGTACAGACAGGGGGGAATAAAATAAGTAGAGAATTGAAAAATAAAAAAAATATTTGAGTGTACATACCCAGCTCACAAATGTGAGCATTCTGAGGTTTTACTCTTCATGATTTGGCTGCTGAGAGCAGGTTGGGAAAGGGTACTAAATGTAATAAATACAGTGTAAGTTTATCCAGCAGCTCTTTTCCTGGGTGAATCCACACTACATGATCAGCTTGGGGACCTGCTCCTTTTGCCTTCCCCAAAACCCCTGTGCCTGGAGCTCAGAGAAATCATTGTTATTTCCAGTGTTAAACTCAGATCCTGACATGGCTGTCCCACCCTACTGCAGCCAACAGGCACAGTCAGCTCCCATCTGCTCAAGGGGCTTCTTCACCCTTAAAAGAAAGGCAGGATGTGCTCATTAGCTGCAATAGGCACATCCTCACACGTCCCTTGCTTTCTGTTTGGATTTAAGTATTTCATGACAAACAGTTTAAATTTCATACCCCTCCAACCAAACTGTTTCAAAGAATGCCCTGTGTTTCCAAGCTGTACTGAATATTTCAAAACAAATCTGAAGGCTCAGAAATGCAACAGCAAACTCCCTGCTCATCCCTCGAGTGAGAATTATTTTATGTAAATCTCAGCTCACAGCAGGACTCATCCCTAATAACTTGTGTTTCTACACCATTAAGGAGCTCTCACCACGAGCACACCACAAAATTAGGTGCTGCACAGGACAGAGATTAAGAAAACCTACCTCAGTATCAAGAATTTCCACAAACAAAAGCATAAACGGTGCAGAATATACAGACCAAGGCTGTACCCTGCAGGTATCTGTGGCTGTAGGATTAAAGGCAAACAATAAACTGCTTCTGCCTTTGATTTGATGAGCCTTGATGAGAGCCATGAGCAGTCTGAGCAAGCAAAAGCAGGGCAAGGGCAGCGATTTTGGGCTGGTTCAGCTTGGATAGCATCGCATTAATATTTTTTTTTTTTAAATACATCTTGGAGCTTGTATAGCACCACAGGCAAAGAGGAATTAGAGAGATCAGCCAGTTCAAATACTGGACTACAGCAACCCATGAGGAAGCCAAACAGTCTCCCAGGGCTACAAAATACCCCATATTTTCCTAAATATCTGTGTAGCTGATGGAGCCAGGAACGGCTGTCTGAACCAACAGCACTGAGAACAAAGAAATGACCTTCTTAATGTAAAGAAGGAGCTCAAAACCCACAGCAGCACTCCCAGGGGAGGTGGCTGCCTTTGCTCTGGTCCCATCAGGATTATGACACACGCAGCTTTTTAATGAGGGACTTCCTCAGCTCCCAGATGTACCTGCCACGGGGAGAGGAGGACGGGTCAGCACGGGCACTTCAAGGCAGCTCTTGCCCCTTTTCCAGGGCTGGAACACTATCCATTCACACAGACTCCTTTTCAGAGGTGCACAGGAGTTTTACAGGTGACAAATAATTGCTCCTGTGCCCAAACCTGCCTGGCACAGAGCAGGACCCCTGGAGCAGCCCATAAAGCACCCCCACTCTCTCAGGCGCACCCAGCCACGCTCCTGCTGCAAAATGCCCCACATAAACACCCAGCTTTGATCAGCAAAGCTAAATAAATTCTGGGCATTGGCGATTTACAAACCCTGCCTAAAGACCCGGCACAAATCAGGATGGGAGGGGATCAACAACAGCTCCCTGATCTCATTTTCATGCACGATGCTCCAGAGGTGAGCGCTCGGAACCAGCGGCGGCGCAGAAATTACCCGGCAAAAATTGGTATTAATTTGAAACACCGCACTCATCTGTAATCAGAGGTGCTCTCTGCTACAAAAGGTGGATATTACACAGGGAATTCCGGGGATGGAGGCTTTAATCCAGGCTCTGACAGCCCGGCCCCCCCTCCTCTCGCCGAGAGCTGTGCCACCGCGTAATTGCTCACCGGAGCTGATTTTCCTACTGTATCCCCAGGCTCCACTGCACTCACCAGGCTCTTTATTCAAGCAAATTGCCACGGGGATGAAGTTATTTAGCCATATGAGAAAGATAAATTCGGGGGGCTGGCCACACGACAAGCACAGGCAGCAGCTGAATGTCTACTGTGGCAGGGTGAGACAGAAGGTAGGACTGAGGCAGCTCTAAAAGCCTGGATTTTATATTCCCAGTGACATGTGCATTTTGACAACAGCAGCCAGTTGTCTCACACATGCACGTTCTCTCACACCATCCCCCCCACCCAGAAGATAGAAAATAGTGCCAAGAACCTGGCTCCTCTTCAGGAAAACACGTTCAAAAATTCTCTGTTCAAACAGATGGTCAAATATCGGTCCTCTGGCTCGCTACCCGCATTTTTTATTTAAATAAACTGATTTTAAAATGGTTTTCATAGCATTCCCACAAAAAAAATTTAAAAGGAATAAGTTCTTCCCCCAGAGGGTGCTGGGCACTGCCCCAGGGAATGGGCACGGCCCCGAGGCTGCCAGAGCTCCAGGAGCGATGGGACAGCACTGCCAGGGATGCCCAGGGTGGGGGTGTTGGGGGGTCTGTGTTGGATCAATGATCCTTCTGACTTGGGATTCTCTGTGATTTTCTGATTTGGGGTATTTCCTTCACACAACCACTGTGCTAAACAACAAATCAGAAACCAGGAGTGGCTGAGCTGGGCTGAGGATCAAGGACCAGGGAACCACTGCTGCCAAACAAGACTAAAGCTGCAAAGGGATCCCTGGACCACCTTCCCAACAGAGTACTCAGGTAAAACAAACCCCAAAAGCCAACAAAAGCAGCCTAGATTGAGCTTTTCAAACCCCAGCCATCTGCTTGTCTCAATAGGTTTAGGACATAGTTTAGGAAATACGTGGAGAGGTCTCCTGGAAGTGCAATTAAAGCAAGGTACCCCCCACAGGCACCATATATAAATGCAATATTGCATCAAATAATCTGATCTTTACCTAAAAACTGGCAAGGAAGCACTAACATGGGATCTTGCAACCCCATGGAAAGAGGGTTTACTGCTGGAATTTTAGTAGCAGCTGCAATGACAATAACTTAATTCTGAGATGCATTCACTCATGTATTTGCAGTGTCTGTCCAGAAGGACAGATGTGATGGGTCTCCAAAACCTGGCAGTGATTTGAAGGGAGATCAGTGGAATTTTAAGTTTTTCAGCATTCAGGAAAACATATTGCTCTTTAAAAATAAATAAAAATTATCTCAAGCTGCATAGAATTTCCAGGGTTGGATGGGATCTTGGGCAGGAATTGTTCCCTGTGATGGGGGGCAGGCCCTGGCACAGGGTGCCCAGAGCAGCTGTGGCTGCCCCTGGATCCCTGGCAGTGCCCAAGGCCAGGCTGGACATTGGGGCTGGGAGCAGCCTGGGACAGTGGAAGGTGTCTCTGCCCATGGCAGGGGTGGAATGGGATGAGCTTTAAGGTCCCTCCCAAGCCAAACCATGCTGGGAATTCCAGGATAAACAGGCTGAGCCAGATCCAGTGTTTTATCTCAAGCAGAAGGAGATGAAGGTGATTGATTAACCACCAAGGTAAATGGGAACACACCATAGCTGAGCTCTGAGCAATTAAGTTCCCCTCATTACCCAGAGACAGGACTCAGGAGCAGAGCAGTGCATGCTCTACTTTCACAGCCAGTGCAGATTGTGCTAAGCCAATTAGAGAGGGCCAGTCTTAAAAAAAAAAATCACTGTAATGTGAGTGCAGAGTGAGAGGTAAAGCACACTGTGTCCCCATCAAACTGCTCCTCCAAAAGAGCCACTACGATACCAATCCAAGCTTCTGCAGCAGTTTCAACTCTCATGCACCCAGTTTATTAATAACCCAGAAGATGGAAGTATCAGGCTATTTAGTTTCTAGATAATGAAGCAGGAGGGACTGCAATTACAGTAGGAAATTGGATTGTGCTTCAACGTGACCGTAACGAGTTCAAGAAATAGAGGGGAAAAATAAAAGCAGCATCACGAGGACAAAAGTAGGGACAAACCATCTGTGCAAAGATGGGGCAGGATGGCAAAAACCTCTGGCACAAGAGAGGAAAGCAGCTGGGAATTCCTGCAGAGCACAGACAAGGGGACAGCTTGTCCTAGCCCGTGTCACCATGCCAGCCTCAGCCTGTGTGGATCTGGACAGAGCATCCCATGGAAGAGAAGGAACAAAACCTGCCTAGCAAATACCCAGTCAGAAAAATAAGCACATGAACCACGGTTACTTAAGATGAGGAAGAGAGAAGAGGTGCAGGATCTTACTAAGAAATAAACTGCTGACCCCTTTTTAGGGCAAGAGAAATATTTTTCCCATTTTCCCAGTTTTTAATTATTATGGTTCCAGGTAAACAGGCAAGAATATCAAGTGGGAGCACACATACAAAGCTGTACACCCCGATTGCAGGGACAAACCTTGGGTTCAGACACCCCTCAGTCCAACACCAAGTAGTAACACACCTTCACCAGACACCCACTGCACATCAACACACAGAGACTGTGGCACTGAGCAAACAGAAGCCCAACATGTTGTATGTTCTCACAGTTCAGAGCGTTTCTGACACATGAAAGGGGAGGAAAAAGAAGCCCCAGGAACCTGTGGGGAACCCCCTCCTTCTGACACTGACCCAGAGCCCTCAGATCCACCCAACCTCCCGAGGGTCAGGAGCCTCTGGCAGCCACAAGCTGACAAGGACCTACAATTCAATCACTGCTCCCATTTCTACTAACAGCTCACTTTTTCATCTTTTTTTTGTTGTTTTCTTGGTTTATTATACTGACAGCAGGTGCAGAGAGCTGCTTACACCTCACACCCACTAGCTGTATATACACATATCTAATTTTAAAAGCTTATTTTTATCAAAGCAGCGGGAGACAAAAAAACCCCAGCGAGTCAGTCTCTTCAGGCAGGATGTGACAGCACTTTAGCACCCTCCTACCTTCTTCCATCTCCAGTCTTTTCCAGTTTTAAACATTTACAGCCCAAAACACCACTTTCCAAACAAAGTTCCTTAGAGTCAGCCCCATGATTTAAAATATCATCCCTTTTTTGCTGCAGCTCCTATTAAATTGGTTTCTCAGGCATTTCATCTTCCACACAAACCCATCCCAGCTTTCCATCTAACCCAAAATTCATCCGCTCAAAATTTCTGCTTGACTTCACAAGCTTCCAACGCAATTGCAAAATCTTAACATGTACTAACAAACCCTGAACAGCTCACAAAGCCCCAAAATTACCTCCTCTAAGCACTGACGCACAGATCTCAGGCCTTTTCTTCCCCCTCTTGCCTTTTTAAGCATCCCTTTGCTTTTTATACCTAGCCAGCTTCTGTAACAGCTATCCCTTCATTACACTTTTAAATCACAAATAGCAACCCTGAAGTTAAAACTGGACTTAGCAGTGATTACACCATAATCTGCCCTCCCTAAAATGGGTACAAACACCTGGTGACAGCCTGCTGTGGCAGCAAATCGAGAGGGCTGGTGAGACTTCACCATGCTGTGAATAAAATCAGGTACCTACTATGCCCTGCTTTCTGATACAACTTCCCAAAACGACAACAGATTCAGTGGAAGGGAGGGGAAACAAAAAAACCTCACAATAAGAAATCAAATACAAGCTGAACAAGGAACACCTTCAAAGAAAAATACGAAATTCTGCCTTTGAGACCAGGACTAAAACAGTGGGCTCTGATTTAGAAATGCATCCAGAAGTAGTATTTGAGAAATAAAGCAGAAGGCAGGTCCAGCAGGAGCCACTCCAAACTGGCTTCAAGAGCAACAGAAAGCAGGGAGCCCTGGTGACTTAAACTCATGGAATCACAGAACTGTTTAGGCTGGACAAGCCCTCTTACATCACCAACCCAGCACTGCCAAGGCCACCACTAACCCACGGCCCCAAGTGCCACATCCACACGTTGTTTCAAACCCTGCCAAGGACAGGGACTCCACCACTGCCCTAAACAGGCTGTTCCAATGCTTGTCAACCCTTCTGGTGAAAAAAATTTCTCTTAACAGCCAACCTGAACCTCCCCTAGCACAACTCAAGGCCATTTCCTCTTGCAGCATCACTTGTTACTTGGGAGAAGCCACTTTTACTCCTGTTAAGAGCCTGAAGCTGGAACAGAAGTCATAAACCTGCTTTAGAGTTTTTACCTGAGACACAACCTTCAGAGCAGCCCCTTAGGAGAAGGACACAAATGCTACAGACATTATTTCCCAAAAAAATCTTTGGGCGTTCAAGGTGTTCAGGAGAACACCTTAAGTGCCTTTTAGGCACACAAGCTAAAAAAGCCCCTTTCTGGCAATCTGCTTCCTCAGCACCTTCTAAACAGCAAATACTCAAGTTTTTCCTTTAATTAACAGAGCTCCTTATTTGTGTGACACTTTAAACAGTCCCCAACTCGACAGCTGGAGCAGAGAGGTTTTCAAAGGATTCTCCAACCCACGCAGGCAGTCCCGAGAGGACGAGGAGAGGGAAGGGCTCCAGAGGGGAGAGGGCAGAATACATAAACACACTCTTTCATGCTGAGCCTGAAAGGCTCCAGAAGCCCAAGAGAACCCTCTGCAGCAGCGCTTTAAAAGGATCAAAAAGAGACAAGTGTTGTTTTATATCTGCATGTCAGCATGAAATGCCAAATAAAAATAATCACTCGGTACTATTATAGCAAAAAGGCAGACAAAGAACTGAAAAGAGGCAATTTTGAAACGCACTTCCCAAGTCATCACTGTCTTCTGAACACGAGACAGCATCTGCCTGTGGGTTTACAGACCAAAAAAACCTTCAGCTGCCCCAAAGTGCTGCGGGGGCTTGTGAAAACTGCACCGAGGAGTTGAAAGCAGCAGAGAGAATTTCAGCTTCCTCACGTTTCTGTAGCCCACCAATCACAAAATGCTACTTTAATGTTCATGTGGCTTTTTTTGAACTCATCTTGGGATCCTTGCAAAGCCTCCCTGTGTCAATCTTTACACGTATGATGGTGATTTTCTGGAATTCCAAAACTCCAGAACAAAAAGGCAGGGCTGTTTCCCAGGAGAGCACCCGAGTACATCCTCAGGACACACTGCTCTGCTCCTCATTTCCATGTCAGCCAGCTGCTCCCGAGGACAGAGCACACAGATTAGTCTGGGACACATCCTCCTTTTATTCATCAAAGATCAAATTTGGCTGTTTAGTAAATACGGCCTTCCTACGTATTTGAAAAATATTAACTGGGTAAAAATAGCAAGGGGTTTGTGTGAAGAGAGCAGCAGCCTCAGGAGCCTCACTGTTCCCAGCAGGCAGAGTTACATGAACCACATGGAAAAGGGGCAAGAAACTCAGTGCTGCAGAGGGGAGAAATGGTCCAGTTTTGCTGCAGCTCCCACGTTCTGTTCAACCCAAAACACCAAACTTTGACCCCACCCAATGTTAAATCTCTCAGCACAACCAGATACAAACAAAGGAGAATCCCAGGGGGGTTTGGGTTGGAAGGGACTTTGAAGCCCATCCCATTCCACCCCTTGTCATGGGAAGAGAGACCTCCCACGAGACCAGGTGGCTCCAAGCCTGGTCTTGAACACTTCCAGGGATGGGGAGTCTTTTTTCATCCCTGTGCTTTTTCCTCCCAGCTGAACCAGGCCCACACTCCTGGAATCAGCCCAGGATCAGTCCTGAATGAAGGAAGACACCTGGAAGGTCATCCCAGTTAATAGATTATGCTTGCACTTTCTGCATACATATTGTGTAAGGGTCTGTGACCAGGAGAAAATCTCTTAAGAGGATGTGAACAAAAGCAGCTGAAATTTTAAAGCACTCTTCCTCAATCCTCCTTGCATAATTACCCTTTGCTGAGGAAGCATCAGACAGAAATAGTTTCTCGAGATCAACTGAAAAACACAGACATCCAGCCCTCAAGATGTAATTTCTACACACAACCAGAATCCTGTAGGTTGGAAAAGGCTTGAAGACCATCAATGCATGTTTTTGTTACAGGCTGGCAACTTACTTTCATGGCATGCTTCAAAGGGAAGGCTGAGGGTGACACTTCATTTAGTATTTTAATAATAAACATGATCATTCCTGCTGCTTTATGACCATTCCTGCCATTCAAGGGATACACTGCTCACTGTGATACTGAAAAAAGTTCTGTGGTGAAGGCAGCAATAGTGTAAAATTATTTTTAGGTCAAGTTTGAAAAGAGTAAATGATCACAGCTTTCTGAAAAACACATTAAAGGCTTTATTCTGTACCTGTTACTGGGGGAAAATTTCATTTTTATTCTAAATTCGTCCACAAAGAGATGAAACCTCCACTGACTGCAACAGCTATTTGCTGCCTCAAGTCAGGATGCTGAATGGCTTTTATGCTTTTTAAAACACTAAAAACAATTACTCCTCATGAAATGAATAAATAACTCTTAAATATATCCCAAAGTATGTGGAGAAAAAACCCTCCTTTTTTGTCATCCCAGCTGAGACACCCTGGACCACAGTTTTTCTTTCCTTTTGGTTTTATTAGACTCACTGGAGGGAAAAAAAAAAGTACTGAAATAATCATAACTTAAAATATTCACAGACATGGCCAGAGATGTGGAAAAACCTTTAAGTCAAGTTTCACACCTTCGTGGCTTTTTGGAAACAAACCCCAAACAGTAACAGAATCCTCCTGACACTCCCTACTCCTGTAAACTTCAGTTCACCTTGGTCTGCAAAGAAAGTCTCAAATTCCACACACCCCACACATTTCACTTTGCTCCTAACAGGCACAATTAAATTTTAGATGGGGGGAAATACAGACACCAGGCTTCCCACACTTTACTTGTTGTTTCAGCAGGTAGAGCATCCAGTGATTTTTCTTCCAGTCACTTAGAAGGTCCTTAGAAGATCACAAATCCCTAGGATTCCTTATTTCCCATTCATTTCCTTGTTGCAGCATCACAGAAAAAAAAAAAAACTGGAAGTCCCAGCCTACTGAAATTCCCACTTACTACAGGGTAACACATTGCTGCTTTTCTCACATCTGATTTCAAACGTGTCACTCAGGAGCACAGCTCAATGTACATTAAATATGCAAAGGAAGAGACTCAAGGCCCTTTTTCTTCCTAATAAAAACTTAATTCTTTGAGAAAACAAAGGTTTGCAAGTTACAAACACACTGGGGACCAAAAAGTTCTGAACAAGAATAAAAACTGGGGCAGGCAGTGAGAGAAAACTCCTTTACAGAGTGAAGTGTAGGATTCCTCCTCGTGGTGGGGAGGTGGTGATGGGCAGCAAGAGACTCTCTCACTTGGAGAGCTGAAGGGAGCACGAGGCCATCTTTACACAGCTCCAATTCATTTCCTGCAGTGCTGAAGCCTTCAAGGCCTCCAGGGGATGTGGCACTTGTCTGATGCAGAGCAGGTTTCGTGGTAATTGTAGCACTTCAGAAGGGAAAGGAGAGCAGAAATAGCAGTCCCTGGCCCTAATCACAGCTTTCACGTGAAGCAAATATCCATCACTTCACCCATTAGGCACTGATTTTATGATGCCTGATAAATTTAGCTGTTAGGGAGCCATTCCAAGCCAGTAAACTCAGGTTTTTCTTAACTGATGGAGCAGCTGACACCTTAACATCCGATATACATCCTCCTCTTTATCCAATTTAACAATCTGGCACATTTACACTCCCTCAGAAAAGGAAGGGGGAGGATCCACAAGGGTCTCCAACATGAAGGATTACACTTTCTTTTCTAGGGATGTTGTCTGAAGGACATAAAAGTGCTCAAGGCCACCTTGGACGGGGCTTGGAGCAGCCTGGGATGGATGGAAGGTGTCCCTGGGATAGTGGAAGGTGTCCCTGGGATGGTGGGAGGTGTCCCTGCCCATGGCAGGGGTGGGATGGGGTGAGCTTTAAAGGCCCTTCCATCCCAAACCATCCTGTGAGTCTCTGACAAACAACTGAAACCACCAGAGACCCCAAATCACCACCAGAGACCCCAAACCACCACCAGAGACCCCAAACCACCACCAGAGACCCCCAAACCACCACCAGAGACCCCCAAACCACCACCAGAGACCCCCAAACCACCACCAGAGACCCCCAAACCACCACCAGAGACCCCCAAACCACCACCAGAAATGTCTACTGAGGGTAGTTTATATGGGTTGAACTTCCTTTACTGCTGACTTGATTGGAAACCTTGACCTTATCCCATACAAGGCCAATTAGAGCTCTTAATTATTCCAGTTTTCCTCCTGTTAATGAAGTGCAACAGTGCCATTAGTGAGGCTTGTCAGCCACATTTATGTGCAGGGAAATGATTTGACACTGCTTCTGTCATCTAATCCTTTCAGCAAAAACAGTCACAACATCACTCAAGCAAAATAAAAAGTAAAGACAAATCCTTCAGGACAAAGAGGACAGATAGAAACCCTCCCAAGGAATACCACCTAAAATATTCATCCTGTAGGAGGAGAGGAAGGTTAGCCCTGCCAACAGTCAATAGATTTTAACCTTCCAAGGGAAAAAAAACCCACACAAATCTCCTGTTCATGAATGAGGGCAGAGATCTGTCAAGACAGTGATTTTTGCTGAAGATTTGCTGTACTCAGTGACACTACACCCTGCATCAGCATTTCTCACTATCAGCATCCAGAAGCAAGATCCACACACCCTGCTGTGCACAGGCTCAATTACTCTCATCAATTATTATTGTCAGTTCTAGCTACAAAGCAGCAAAACCATTTAAGGCAAACTTATAAACTGCAGGACATCGGTGTTAGTGCAATTCCACAGAAAAAGCCCTGTCCATCCCTCCCTTCCCCTCTCCTCCCATTTTAACTACAATTCCAGGCTGTTAAAATGTCAACTACCAAGCTAAAACAGCTTCCTTTGGCAAGAGTTAATTAGAAACAAATGTTACCAGAGATGCATGAAACTACAAACTACTGCTGAAGAGACAACTACAGCAAGAGACAAAAAACAGTGAGGTGTACCAAAGACTTGAAATCAAAAGGAAACAACTCAAAATGATACACAGAACGAGGGGGAAAATACGCTCTAGTACAGAAACCACCATCTGTCCCTTCAAAACAAGAGCTGCCATGAAGACAATGTATAGTTACCTGCATCCATATCTGCAAAGAAGGGAACAGCCAGTAAGGAAAAGAAGGAACCAGAAATTCAGTGTCTCAGAGTTGGATTTAAAAGTTCATATGGAGAACAGATAAAGAAAAATAACCAAAAAAGTAGTTACTGCAAGATACACCTTGATAAGGTACTGTGATATTTTTTGATTTCAAGCTATTAACTTGGATTAATGTTAAACACTACAGCATACAAATTAATTTTCTATGCCATAAGAACATTAAAAAAAAGACCAAATATTTAATATATTAAACAATAAACAAGTTACACCTTTAAGTTTAGGCTGGTGACTTTTTTTTTTAATTCTCCCAACATCTTGATTGTACAGAAATCCACCACTACAGACAGTAATTGTGGCTTTCAACAGCCAAGCACTACCGAGAGCAGTCAACTCCTCTCCATCAGGACTAATTCCCACACAGACACACACTGGGGGCCAAAGCATTTAAAGCAGTTATGGAAAATCTACAATTATACTCATTGTACACACTTAGCTGGGCTTGGAGAACATTAAAGCAAAAATCTCCATGAATTTTGAAGCAGCAAATGGGATTTTTTTAAATTTTTTTTTAATTTTTTTTGCTAATTCATTTCTGCATGACCAAAAATGAGTAAGGATGTAGTTTGTGGGGGTGGGGGTGAATAAAGGGTGGGATTTGTGGGTGCACATACCTTCAGGTGACTCCTCCTGCACATAGGTGCCAGTCAGGTACCGGTGCACCAGCGCAGACTTCCCGCTCGCCAGGTTACCCACGATCCCCTGGAATTAGGAATAAAACAGAGGGAACAAAGAATTCCACTGCCATCAACCCCTGTCAAGAGCAGTGTATTCAAGCAAAATCTTCACACAGAAGTACCACCCCCAACAACGAGACACGGTGCAAAATGTGCCAAGAGATGAAGCAAAGAGCAGAGTGGTTTGGGATGGAAAGGACCTTAAAGCCCATCCAGTTCCACCACCTTCCACTGTCCCAGGTTGCTCCAAGCCCTGTCCAACCTGGCCTGGGACATTTCCAGGGATCCAGGGGCCTCCCCACCCTCACAGGGAGGGATTTCAGCCCAACACTACACAAGTTTTCTTCCTGGAGGTGCTCAAGCACCCAAAGACTCGAGGCTATTTGGGGTTTGGGGCTTTACAGGGGCACACAGAGTTGAGGACATTGTGTCCCTTCTTGGGGGAGGCCATGGAAGCTTCTTTCCCCCTTTCAAACCAGCCCAAGCCTGCTCTGTTCTCTGCTGTTTACTTGACCCTCAGCAGAGGTTCAGAACAGAAGGTCCCTGAGGACAAGATGAACTCTGCTGATCTGCCCAAGACTGCCAAACGGAGGCAGCCACAGCGAGCTGCACATCACTGCACATCCTCTACCCCATCTTCTTCATCCTGATCTGCAAGAAACCTCCCTCCTTATCAAAAATGGCTTGGCAGGAGCCAGCTGTGTGTGCTGGCACCCCAAACACCCCAAATTCCCCTGTGCCTTGGGCTGATCCCACAGCGTGGGCAGCAGGGGAGGGAGGGATTCTGGGATGAGTCACGGGAAGAAAACAACACGTCCAACGTGTGTCCCTCAGCCCCAGAACATGAAACAACCTCTCCAGTAAATGACTTTTCCCTCCATTTTATGCCCAAGAACTGCAGTAAATTTGCCTGCTCCAACCCACACCACAAAGCCATTAATACCTGTGGGAACTCTGCAAGGGAACAGCTCAGCCTTTGCACCTCTTCTCGTCACCAAACTGACACCATCTCCCTTTCCATACAAACCTTCCCAATGAGAAGTTCCTTCCCACTTTTTTTTTGTTTTTCTTCCTTTGCCTACAACAATGTACAAAATCCTCCCTGTTCAGGTCTCTCCACCACTCAAAAATGGTTAATTCAGTGTGTGAAAGCCAAACTGTGTTTTTGATGGTCAATGCATCTGGCCAAGACACAGTTTTTCAGTGAAACCTTCCCTTACAGGTAATTAGCCTCATTTGGATGGAAACTAATGTTTTTTTTTTTTACACTTGTGCCAAAACTGTAACTGCCAGGGACAACAGAAAAGCATCAACTTGGGGATCCAGTGAGAGACAACAACCCATGGCTGGGATATTCTAGAGAATCCCAATATTTGAAAGACATCAAATGATTCAAGAGTAGAGTTTTATATATTTTTTTTAAATATCCCAAAGGTCAGATCAGGATACACCATTTGACAGCACTTCAGGTTCTCTGATGCATTCTTACAAACTAGGAGCAATAAATTCTGCACTGGGAAAAGAAAAAAAAAAAATCTGGCTTCTGAAACAGTTTCTGTCTTCATCAGCATTAATATTTGCTTTAAGGCTGATCCCCCACAGTATGACAAAAATGCCAGCCTGTTTTCACAGCAGTCATATTGCTCTCTCCCCTGTTTTATACACAAACAATCCGAGTCAACTCCATTTATTTATGGGTACATCTGAAATGCACCAAGTTATGACAAGCATGTTAGGGAACAAAAATACCACCCTAACCCAGTTCAGGGAGGAGAAAATTCAGCTACATCTCACTGCTCTTTTCAGTTATGACTTACAACACTGAATCATTTATTTGGATGTGCCAGACATGCTGTAAAACAAACCCAAGCCACTTTGCCCACTCCTCCTAAAGCCTGCTGGGAAAAATCAGAAACTCTATTGATGGTACTTGGCATTTTAAAGCTGTCCAGGACAGGAGCCTGACTGCACTTTGCATATTTTTTGCAAGAAATTCAGTGATTTTATCCAGCAATATCTCATGTTTGTTCTGCCTCACACATCCTTATTTAACATTAGAATGAACAGGAGCCAGGAATACCAAAGGTGTGGTCTCACCACGCTCCTGACCACAATAAAAGCAAAATCCACAAGTAAAACTGAAGTACTGGATCAGCAGGAACCAATTAGAGAATCCCAGCCTGGTTTGGGTTGGAAGGGACCTTAAAGCTCATCGAGTCCCACCCTCTGCCATGGGCAGGGACACCTTCCACTATCTCAGGTTGCTCCAAACCCCCTCCAAGGTGGCCTTGAATATCCTTCTGAACACTGGAAAGAATCCAAGCCTCACGCTGCTAAAAAAAGGAGGCAAAGACTGGTGCTCTTTCCTCAAAGGCACAGTGGAAAAAAAAAAACCACCTCCTTCCTTTATTGCAGCCCTGGGGGGCTTCCTCTGCTCTCCCAGAGGCAGTTTCTGTTCCCTTTACAATTCTGCAGAGCCCAAAGGGTGCAACAGCAGCCACTCTAGGAAGAAAGCAGAAATAACTATCAAGCAAGCACCTCAATGTAAGGCCCTCCCAAGCCTGTACAGGAGGACAGCCTCTCCCTTCTGCTCCTCAGCCACAGGGAGCCCCGAGGATGAAGCTGGAAGGGAAGGACAGAGGGGTGACTCACGGCCCCCAACTCCTCCCCAAGGGCAGATGTGCAGGGAAGGCACAGCAGATTTCAGCTGGGCTTCCTCATTTGCCCTTCCTGCTGGAGCACAAGTTCACAGGCACAGCTGGTGCTGCTGGTCTCTACCATTTGCAGTGCTATAATCCAATTATTATTTTTGTAACAGCAGAGGTTCTGCTTTTACCCTTGGACAGCTGTCCTGTGGCACGCTGACCACTGCAAATCAATTCTCTGCAGCAGCCACACAGCTGAGATTTGTTTTCCTACCCCTGGTTCAGACAACACAGGGAAAGGTACCCAAAATAAGCTCCCACAAAGCAGCCAGGCTGTCACAAGACAAAAAGAAAAAAATGTCCCCTGAGGCCATCACCTGGTGCTTGTGAATTATTTCAGTTCTGAATTACATGCAGTACCTGCAATTCCCAGATTTCTAGCAGGGTGCTGTGAATTAGCAGGGCTCAGAGAAGGGGAAGGGATGTGCTAGGAAACCCAGGATAAGGCAGCCAACAGTGCTGGATTCCTATGGAACCAACACCTTCCAGTCCTGAATTCCTGGTGGTTCACTGTGTGAGGTTTTGGGGTCTTCCAAACAACACCACCTGTTTAACAAAACCTGGTGACCCTTCCTGTGTCAGAGTTACATCCATTGACTGCCAGATTTTTCTTGTCCTCACCTTGAGCACTGCTAAAACCAAAACAGCCACAGACCTGCAGTTGTGAGGATGCTGCTCCCACTAAAATGCCTGTCCAAGTGCATTTATCCTATTAAATGTGGCCTTGCTGATTCTCTCCCCTCCAAAACCCACTATTATCAACTCAGATTTGGGAAAAGTTGTTTGCCACATGAGAAGCAGGCTGGTAAAGCCTGGCCCAGCTGACTTCTCTTCAGTCAAGATGGATTTGCCCAGTTCTGAGGGGCACAGGGAGCTGGGACTGGAGCAGTGATTCTGTTCCAGCTGGGAATTGGGAGCTGAGCCATTTGCCACAGGCACTTCTAAATTCTGCACCTCTGACCTTCTGTAGGGTTCGAGGAGCTCAATGTGTACAATTAAATCTGGATTTCCAAACTCCACAGAGATCTGTTCTCAGGAGCTCTGTGCTGCTGGTTTGGTACCCACTACCCAGAGGTTTCCATCCTCATCTCAGCCTCCCTGTTTACACCTCTTAAAAGGGAAAATCTGGGAAATTCTTGTGACCTGCCTCTTATTCTTCCTTTTTCTTCCAGCTATATGGAAAAAACTCAGCCAAAGGAAAAGCTGCTGTAAGCAGCTATTAAATCACAGTTCAGTTAGAGTAAAATGTAGGTTTTGATTCACTAAATGAGCTTTAAAAATATTCTTTTTTTTTATTATTCAGTATCAATTCAGTTGAATTCTTTAAAGAGAGGGAGAAAAGACATTTGGTCCTTGAAGAAATCATGAAACCTTAATATGGGGAGATAAAATGAGCTTCACATGTCAGCTGCTAACTTCCACTGCCCTCATAAGACTTCCCTGCTGAGAAGATCCCCCTTGGAAGCTGGTTCTTGGAGCAGAACAAATTCAAACAGCACTCAAATACTGAGAGATCTTTGAAGTATCATTATAAATACTGAATATACATCATCTTCATAAAGATAGCCTCCAGCCTGGAAGTGTTCAGGTTGGATGGGGCTTGGAGCAACCTGGGATAGTGTGGAAGGTGTCCCTGTCCATGGCAGGGGTGGCACAGCATGGGCTTTAAGGTCCCTCCCAACCTCAAACCATTCTGTAATAAACACACAGACGAAAAATTAAATTAAATAAAATTTAAATAAAATTCCTTCCCGTATTTTCCCCCCCAAGAGCAGCAGCTCGAGCGAAGCACGGAAGATCCCCCACTGGTGTGTGACATCTCCAGGAGGTTTCCAGGACTCACCACTTTCAGCTCCGGCACGGATCGGCTCAGCGTCCATTCCTGGCTGTTCACAAAGGCATCTGTGGAGGAGGAGAAGGTTCACAGGGTCAGGACAGGCCACTGAGGAGAAGGGTCACAGGGTGAGGACAGCCCGCTGAGGAGAAGGGTCACAGGGTGAGGACAGCCCAGGACAGCCCGCTGAGGGCGCGGCCATCGTGCACCGGCCCTTCCGCAAGGCCCCGGCTCGGGAGGCCACAGCCCAACGTGACAGACACCAGGGCTTGGGGAACGATGCCAAAAACCCCAAAGGTGCCCATTCTGCCCACAGCTGCTCTCAGCAGCAGGCTCACACCAACGCCAGGCCCTTGGGGTCACGCAAAGGCTCTTCCAGTACGGACCTGGTTAAAGCATTTCCCACCCGCAGCACCACGTTCCTCCCCTACTGGAAAAGCCTTGGGTTTGGCACGTTAAATGTCACCAACTGCAGCTGGCACCATCTGCAGTTACTTCTCCAGGCAGGTAAATAAGTAAATTTGCTGTTTCTGAAACATGTTATTCCTACTGCACATCACACAGGGTCAGCAACTGCAGCAGCCAGAGTCGGTGGGAACGTCCCTGCCCAGGGAGGGGAAAAGCTCTCTTCATTCCTCCAACATGTCATTTTTCAGTAGCACAATCTAGGCAGAAGTAAACCATTACAAAATTAAAAAACCACTGGGGGCAAGGGTTGGTTTCTTGAAGGAAGGCAAGTTCATCACTGCTCCCAACAGGAATTAAGTCCTTTGGGCAGCACCTGGCTCCAGCCTCACTGACAATGCCACACTAAAGAACAGAAATAAAGCTCCCTGTTTTTCCCTCTTTAAAAGCATTTATCATTTTGTTCCTTCCACAAAGGTCTAGCCAGCTGCAAGCAAACAGTCAGTGATGTTTCTGTTACAAATCCAGTGTGGATCCTGATTTCACCCCTCCAGGACCAGGCACAGCAGCTGAATGCCTGCACTGCACAGGATGCTCTCACTGAGCAGATCAGCTCCAACTCCACAGAAATGAAGCAGCACCAAGAACCCCGCTGTTCCAATGACTCCTGATGCCACAGGAAATAACAGGTGGAAGGTTACACCTGACCACAAGGTTTTTTTAAGCCAAGGTCCTGCAAGCCACTGCTCCCCCTCCAATACACTCAGCAGCAGGAGGAAAAAGTTGTCTCATTTGATCTTTTGATCTGGAAAGAAATTGGAGGCCATTTCCTACTCCAGATGCAGCCCTCACTAACTTCAGAAACCATCCAAGTTTACCCAGCACCCACCTAAAAACAATCACAGAACAAACTTGTATTTTCCAGTGTATCTCTAGTGAATATATTGCTTTTGCCTCAAAAGCACAAAACAACCTATTAGCCATGAATTCAGAAACCTTCTCCAGTTTCATTTAATGCACTGCTTTATATTTCAGCTGTAAATAAATCCTGTGTGTATCTACACGAAAACACATGGGAAATAATCAGTATTTTGGTACAGATTTGAGCTGTACACACTCACTGGCAGCCAGGAAACCAAAGGCTCTGAAGACTTGGGTTAACCTTTGGCATTCCTGGTGAAAAACAAGACACTGTGGCCACTCAGCTCCATGACCTGAAGTCCCACTGGATCAAAACCTCCAGGCAAACCTTTCTGTACCACACCCAGGTGACAATACCTTGAGCTGGAGACAAAACAAGCAGCACATTTCCATTTGGAAACACTGCAAGCAAGACCTGCTTGTGATTAAGGCATTCCAGAGGCACCACAGCCTGGTCTAGGATGTTTTCCCACCTTCCTGTGGGAAGGAATGTTTTCCCAGACAGGGAGCAATGGAATGGGGAGGTTTAGACTGAGTATTAGGGAAAATTTCCCTGCCCTAACAGGAAACTGCAGATTCTCATGGTTTGCTTGGAGCTGCTGTGGATTTGGGAAGGAGCAGCCAAGGCTGAACAATACAAGGAGGTTTCAGCTCATCTCCAGACTCTCAGGAGTCAAGGAAAACCATCAGTCTCAGGCAGGTATTATCCCTGACTCGTGGAGGTTTGTGTGTGGGAAGCAAAGTGGGAGAGCTCCCTGTTAATGTCAACAAGCTTCCATGAAAGAGAAGCACTGGATTTTATCACCATAGGAGATAAAAAAAAAAAAAAAGATGAGTGAGCAAATCTCTGCTACCAATTTGGAGAACTGCAAAAAGATCTGCCAAGCCACAGGGTAGCTGCACATGGGTAGTAACAGGAACATCACAAATCCTCTTGCTTTTCTTTAAAATACATCCCTTAAAATATCATTTTGGAAGACCTGTGCATTCCAAAAGGACATGGAAGGGAAGCGATGAAAGCTAAAATTCCAGAATGCACAGAGGGCAGAAGACAAAGCAGAAGGAGAGCAACTGCAGAGAGGAAGAGTGACCCAGCTCAAGGACATGGATTTATTCCTCAAAATGCACTGACACCCCGCACCAGCACCTTCCAAAACTGTCTCAGATCTCAAGGACCCTCAGTGTGGGCAATATATGCATTTTAATCCTGATTAGCAATATAAGAAATAAAATAAAATTCACTTGACAAGGTGCTAGACTTCTTGACAAAGCTACCTTCCCCCTTTTTGCTAAGCCCTTGGTTCCTGCCCCACACACAGGTTTTGAGTGCCTAAAATACTTGAGAATGGTTGAAATTCCATTTTATTGCCAAAATATGCCTGTTAAAATTTGAAAAAAATATATAGATTAAAAAAAAAATCTTGACTTTAACCCAACTAATTTAAAGTAAAACTTCCCACTTCTATTATCCTCAATTTGCAACGAATTTACATAAGGTCTTCCAGCACCCCTTAAAAGAATAAACCCAACAAGTTTCGATTAGGAGATGAATGAGATTCCTCCTCGGTATCCCTTACACTGGCATGTTTACAAGGAACAACAACAGCTAAACACAGAACGTGGCATGAAACAGCCCCTGCTCTCTGTGAGCTCTGTGTGCCACCACTGGGATGGCCATGGAAGCACCCTCAGGCCAATTCAGTTCCCAGGAATGCCTCAGGAAGGAGTCATTTATTCCAAGTTAATCCCAAGATCCACGGAAGTTAAGGTGAGAAGGTCAAACACTTGCAGACAGAACAGCACAAACGGGTTTAGAGGATTTGCCTTATTTTCCTAAGTAGAGGAAAACTAACTTACAGCTCCAGCATGAAACTCTGGATCCATCAAAGTGGAGCATGCAGAGCCCAAATTGTGCAGTGCACACAAACCCTCTGCTGAAGCTGCAACCTCCCACCCATCACTTGTAGATTTAAACACACTGGAAAGGATTTGCATAATAAATAGAACCACATGTATGAAGTTGATCAACTGGGGTCTTGTTTGCATTACTGCCCAGCTCTGGAATTCCAGTGAACTCAACCTTCACGTCCCACTGCAGGCTCCACACATGCAAGGAACGACTTTGGTCAATAATTAATCACAGTTGTGTGTGCTGCTCGCTTCATTTCTGCCCCACTGATCAAAAGCTGCAAACACTCAGGGTGTCACTCGTGTCTTCTGAAAACGTGCACCAAGAAGATCCCTGAAGCTGCATTTTCTTCACAAGGTTTGCTTGGCCCCAACAGAAGTCTTCATTTATTTTTGTCATTTCTTCTCTTTTTTACTTCTACCGCTACACCAAAGCACAAACTCCAACAAGGACCCCTGGCTATTTTAAAACCTCAGTTTAGTTACTCAGCCCCACCCAGAGGAACTTTCTGTCTTAGTTCCAGTACTAAGAATGAGATGTAGACTTTGGTTCCACCACATGAATCCCAGAATGGTTTAGAAAGACCTTAAAGCTCATCTCATTTCACCCCAATGCCACGGACAGGAACACCTTCCACTATCCCAGGCTGCTCCAAGTCCTGTCCAACCTGCCCTTGGACACTGCCAGGGATGCAGGGGCAGCACCTGTTGAGGTGAAATCCTGGGGTTTGATGGCCATTCTTGCCCAGCTCATTGCAGTCCATGGCACAGCAGAGCAGCTGCTTCCAAGGAGTTCTGATTCTTTCAACACCCTGCATATAAAAGCCCTGCTTAAAATTTCCCACCAGAAAAACCAACCTCCTCAAATCCAGGAATGACCAGTAAAACCAGAACAAATACAGGCAGAACGATGGCAATGAGAGCACACAGGGCCAAGGCCAATCCCACCACCCACAATTCAGAAGAGGGGAGGGAAATCATGCAAAGCAGAGACATTTCACACAAGAACCTGTGTGTTCAGTGTCCAGCAGTCTGCCTCATCCCAGCCTTGAATTTTTACACTGGAGACCCTCTCCTGAATTAACTCCATTTCCTGCCACAGGGCAACAACAGCAGCAAGGCAGCTAATGGGACCTCTGAGAAAATGGCTCTAACTGGGGCCAGGTAGATTTACACCACCCTCTCCCACCCTTTGGGTCCAACCTGAGGAAAAAATCCCCACCAGCCAATGCAGTCTGTGTGTTCATTAATACTTCAGGGGGGCCTGAGCACCCCCAATATTACCCCAGCATCACCAGCCCTGACTAACCTTGTTTTGCCCTTTTCCACCTAAATCTCTCACCCTTGACTACAAAAAGCTGAGAATCTCAGAGCTTCCTCTTCCTCTGGTCCAGATGGAAACTCAATGGCAACCTGAGCAAGAGGAGTGGTGAGGGAAGGGTGGGCAGGTAGCTCTGCAGAATGACATAAAGAGACTTAAATCTTTCACAATTCTTGGAAAGCTTCTTAGTAAGAGCTTCCCTCAGGCAATCCCAACATTACTTTGCTGTCCTTTCAAATGAGGAAAAGCTGTAAATAAATAAAATACAGAAAAGCCAAGGGATTTCTCTGGAAACTCTCAGCTAAAGATGCTTTTTGCTAAGAACAGGAGCCCTCAAAAGCAGGGGAATGAAGTTAAAAGTACCAACAGCCATGTCACACCCTGCTCTCCCCTTCACTAATTTCTGCATTATGAGCAATATTTAACGTTTCTTCTGCTTTGAAATAAAAACCTGAGAGTGAACAGGCACAGAAAATATTCCTACAAGCTCCCACCTGCCCACAAGGATGCAGATAAGGCCACACATCTCTCTCTTGGAGCTGTATCAAAGCAGCTCTTTCAGGACCCATTTCCCAAAGCTCGTGTGCTGATTTTCTTAGCAAAGGTGGAAACGAGCAGCTTTTGGGTTGAGACTTGTGATCCTCCTAAAACATGCATTTTTCAGGAGGGGTAATCTCACAGCACATCCTCTCCAACCCAGCCCCCAGCACTTTAAGTCAAAGCATTGACTCAGTTCCAACAGAAAATAGCAGAAAAAGCATCCTGACATGTTGATTTCTAAGATTTGCATAAAATATTATCTGGAAGACTGTGTCATATTTCAAAAAGCTCTTTTTATATATTTTAAGGGGCTCTGAGCAACTTGGTCTAGGGGAAGGTGTCCCTGCCCATGGCAGGGGGTAAAACTGGTCGGGTTTAAGGTCCTTTCCAACACAAATCACCCAGGAATTCTATTAATTTTTATACCTGTTGTACTTGGCTTTTTAAGAATCAGTTTTTTATATGGGTCCTCTCTGCCTATTCACTCTGCTCCATTACACCAAACTACAAAGCAATAACAAGTAAAATCTTTAGGAAACCACCCACAGCAGTACCAGGATGATTTAAGGTTTTATTTCCTCCCTACTCAGCATGAGAGAATCACAGCTTCTATGGCTTTCCACTGTATGCCAGTTAGGAATTACTGCTGCAACCACCCAGCTCCAAACAGTCCCTTCCTTCCTGAACTGCAGAGGTGAAATCCATGATTCTCAGGCAGTTTAAGCAAAAAGCAGCATTGCAGTTCCTGCAATCCCTTGTCCTCCTCTGGCTGGGAACTCCAGGCAGGCTCTGGGAATCCCATCCCATCCCCTCCCTGCACAATGCTGTATTTACACCTCCCTAACAGCATTAACACACAGGCTGCAGAAGAAGCCACCAAACTGCCACGGAGCAATTCAATTACAGCCCTAAAACCAGAGGGATTTCACGAGCTGTCAGTTGAAGGCTCCACCCATCCCTGCCAGTGCTGTCAGGACAGATAAAATCCCTGCCAGCTCTTCCAGTTCCAACACAAATGTTTGATATTGGACAGATTTATCACTGGCCATACCCAATTTCTAATGATAAACAGGAAAAAAGAGGCTGAGCTTAGAGCAGTTAAGGCACCAGGAATGGGAGCCCACGCTCAGAGCCCCCCGTATCTCCCACATCTGAAAAACCTCTCCCTGTAACTGAGAACTGTATTAAAGAGATATTTAGGTCAAAGCTGTAATCTCTCTTCCAGCAGCATCTGGCAGCTGCAGCGTTATCCTTTGTGCTGCCATGGAAACAAAAGGAGGACCAGGGATGCAGGAGCTGCACGAGCTCCCCAGCCAGCCAGCCTTCCCCAAAATGTGCTCCTGGCACTTGGCTCCCACCTCAGTGTTTGGGTTTTGCCTTTGATTTTCAAATTGTTGAAAGGCAAAGCTTTTTTGCTGCTGTTAATACTGCCCCACTCTCTCCCCCCCAGCTTTCAGGTGGGGCAGAGATGTTTCCTCCTTAGAGATAACCCCGGGCTTCCTACATAAGGAATCAGGGATAATGTATCCACAGACATTCCCAAAGCCAGTCTCGTGCTCAAAGTTTTACATCCAACACCACCAAATTATTCATTCTGCCCTTAAATATAATGTAGCTCCAACCCTGACTACTCACCCTAGCCATCCCCACCCCACAAAACAAAATCCTAAAACCAAACAGAGCAGATATTTTGGCTGTAAGCTGTTTATAAAGAAAAATAAATTACATACTTAACAAGGAAAACTTCCCATTCCCTGTATTTTCCCAGTGGGTTGGGTTCTGGAGCTGGCACACACAGTCAGCCTAAGAGAAATTAAAATCCCACAGATGAAACCACAGCTTTCTCCTGAGACAGCTCTACCGTGGGAGAAGCACAGAGCACGTCAACAAGGGATGTTCTGAGTGAGGACTGTCAGGAATCCAACTCAGTTCCAATCAAAACCACATTTCCTAACACATCCCTCAGAGGAATGAGGCACTGGAAGCCTGGGCCAGCCCCTTCTCCAACAGGGCAATGACAACCCCACCAAAAGGATGAAAGGAATATAAAAAGCAGACAAAGAGAAAATTAAAGCATCACTGTAATAAAACTGCTCCCTGCTCCAATAAAACTGGGAAAGGAAACGATCATCTCTGCAGTGCAGTGGAGTAACATCTTTTTGTTCAGGCAATAAACAATATTTCCTAAGTGCCAAATCCCCACAGAAATTCAGCTCCACACAGAACCACAGAGCAGTGGACTCCAGGAAGAAAAAGAAGGCACTGGAGAGGGAATGCTTGGTAAATGCCTTGTTTTGTTGGGTCTGTCTAAAAGCAGGTCATTGTCAGGGGTGAGGTCTCTTTTCTCCCATCTCCTGTCTCAAGGCAAGGGCAGTGCCAGCACAGGAAAGATGATCCCACACAGAACTCAGGGAAAATCTGGAGATAAGGTTTGGAGCTGTTCAAGTCACACCCAAGACAGCAGAAGGGAAAATCCACAACTAAACCCAGCGAGGATGCCCAAAGTACCCAAAATGAGACACTTCAAAAACCACAGCCAGGGCTGCCTTTCCTGACTACAGACACAAACGAGGAATTAGCCTTTCTTATTCAGATCTGAATATTAATGAGGAACCTCCCTGAGAAGCATCAAAGATAAAAAGGGACAGCTTCTCCAGTCGGCACGAGAAGAATCGATGTCAAAAGATAAATTAATAAAGATTAAGTGGGGGGGGAAGAGCATTTTGAAATAATATAGAAACAGATTTATCTGGCAAGAAGGAAGTCACAATAGAGATGCAAAAAAAGACTGAGAGGCTTTGCTGGGGAGGCTGAAAAGACTTTTAGCTTTTCAGACAGGTAAGAATGGCTGCGACTCAAACAGATGGCAAAAAATAAGCAAGGTGAACTTGGTGACTTGCTTGGTAGAGAAGAAAATATAATCATGGAATGTCATGAGTTGGAAGGGATCCCACAAGGATCATGGAATCCAACCCCTGGCCCTGCCCAGACACCCCAAAACCCCACCCTGTGCATCCCTGGCAGCGCTGTCCCATCGCTCCTGGAGCTCTGGCAGCCTCGGAGCCGTGCCCATTCCCTGGGCAGTGCCCAGCACCCTCTGGGGGAAGAACCTTTCCCTGAGATCCAACCTAAACCCCTCTGACACACCTCTAGAAGCAACACTAAATAAAAGCCAAGTACACAGTAAGTCAGCCTGTGCAGAGGAGATTGCTCTGGGGTAACACCTGAGCATCACCAAAACTGAAGCAGCAGAACATGGAGCAGGTGGCAGTAAATGAGCAAAGCACAGCAACCTCGAGGGCAAAGAAAGACAAAAGGAGCAGCAAGTCCTGCTTAAAAAACAGTGACAAAAGTACAAACACGTGAGAGTGGCCGACACCAAATCCCAGACTAAAAATATTCAGGGGCCTGGAGTGGCAGGACACAGGGAATGGCTTCCCAGTGCCAGAGGGCAGGGCTGGATGGGATCTTGGGCAGGAATTGTTCCCTGGGAGGGTGGGCAGGCCCTGGCACAGGGTGCCCAGAGCAGCTGTGGCTGCCCCTGGATCCCTGGAAGTGTCCAGTGCCAGGCTGGACATTGGGGCTGGGAGCAGCCTGGGACAGTGGGAGGTGTCCCTGCCCATGGGCTTTGAGCTCCCTTTCGACCCAAACCATCCTGGAATTCTGTGAACAGGCAGTTCAGACAGAAGCAGCCATTTCCCATAAATACAACCCCTGAAGTGTCGTGCATCTCTGCTAAGGACACCACCAAGGTCCTACAGGGACTCCCAGCTCCATTGTCTTTGGGATTATAACAAAAGGGAAAACTATTGGGCTGGGTATTAATCGGTCTCTTACCAGTTTCACAACGTGCTTCTTAATCCTTAAGTAAGAAGGGATAAACAAGAGTGACTCCATCTTTGCCTCCCCCTCCTCTCTTGTGCTAATCCCTCCTGGCTGCCCCACTGCTCAAGGGGGTTGCCCTTGCCTGGACCCTTCTACTCTCCCCACACCAATCCACAGCAAGTTCAACCCCCCAGGATGTCCACCACTAACCACCACAAAGTTTTCTGTAGCTCTGCACAACCCAGCTCCTGTTACTTGCTTTCCCCAGGCATTCATCAGTACCTTAACCTGAAGAGGCTGCAGTAGATTCCTCCAGGATTTGCTGCTGGGTCTTTTCAAGGGGAAAAAAAAAAATCAATTATTTATTCCTATACATAGTTCCCTACTTTTTTTAAGAGTTTTATGCATAAGAGGACCCTCCCTCTCTGATAGCAGCTCAGCTCAAGTCTTTAGCAAGAGCAATCAAAATGAAAAGATTTCCTTTGTCCTCCCCTACAGAACTCGAGTAAATGGGAGCTATGACTTTCCCCATAAAAGCCAGGTCTGTCCTTCCCCAATACCTCATTTATCCATCACCTACAGCCCTTACTCCCAGCTCGGTGGCTGCACACAGAGCGTGATTAAGGCAGGCAGAGACAAACTCAACCCCCAGTCACACCCAGGCAGCCACAACGAAGTCAACGTGGTTTAATGGCTGTGATCCTACAACTCAGCTGAACCTACACGCTCTTCCCATCCCCAAAACGCTCCTCCCCTCCCCAGGAACCTGCAGAGGAGTGATGGTGCCATCGAGGATTTTTTATTCTTCTGCTGCCCTGCACCGCCTTGGGGCGGTCCCAGCAGCCCCGAGCCAAAACCTGCAGTGCACAAGCTCAGTCACAAATCAGCTCATGGCCCAACTTCCTTGCCTGTCAACCCAAATCTGTGCTCTGACATCATCTGACCATTCAGATTGACCTTTTTCAGTGCTCTTAACTGAAGCTACGGAAAACGGGTCCAGCGGGTTTGCACAGAAGTACATCTAGAAAAACGTTTCCCCTCTCCACCAGGGAAATGATGACTTGTTTATGCAACACATTTCTGAAAACATTTTTTAGAACTGGAGTCATGTCTCCCAGATTGCTATGCTGGTTGTCAAAACAGAGCCTCTTTTTCCCTGACTGTACCATATGTAATCCTAAATCCACTTTCCCTCACTTGATATCACCCATGCAAGATTTGGAGATGATTAGTGGAAAATACACAAATGAGGCACTGTTCTCCAGAGAACAGCACAGCAGGAATAATCTGATGGGGTTTATATTTATTAGCCTGATGCACATCTAACTTGTTTAAACAAAGCTTTTGTCAAATGTCAAAAAAAAAAAAAGAAAAAAGAAAAAAGTTAATGCAATCCAAGGCACGATCTCAAAGGGAATTAATGCTGAGCTGGAACCAGTGCAAAAGCCCTGGTTACAGTAACAAGGAAACAGTGCAGAGGGGGCCCATTTGCCTTCAGTTGCACAGAGATGCACTAAGAGAAAAAGGCTGATTTCTGAAGGCTGACACAGAGAACCTGAAGCAGGATCGTGGTGTGTGTGCATGAGAGCATCTCCCTGACCTCATGGGGCGAGGAGATGGTCCCCAGGATGGGCAGGTGCCTTGGATGCTCCCCCTGTCCCGTCTCACTCCCCTTGGGAGCTCTGCTCTGGCAGCACAGACTCACCTCAGGTGCTTCAGCTGCCCAATTAGTTTTTCTCTTCCTGCAATAAGGCTAATACCCACTTACTCTCTTTCATCACCCTGCTGCCTAAAAGCCTGCAAAGCCACCAAAACATGAAACCAGCAGAGAGCCACTGGAGCAGCACTAAAACCCTGGGACTTAGCACTGCACAGCTGAGCCAGGGATGCATCCTGAAGCCGAGAGAAAGCCAAGCAAGCAGGGGAGGGCTCAGGTCTGCCAGCACTTTTTGCCTGTAAACTGCTTAAAAACAGTTAACAGCAGTTAGAAAAGATAATATGTGACCAAATGCTCCATTAGGAAAGAGTTTCCTCCCACAGCTTCCTATTTGAAAAGCACCTGCAACCACCAGGCATTTTGGAAAACACGGGAGCCGTGCAGGAACAAAGTATTTATTTTGGAAACTCAAAACATTGCTCACATGAACTTTAGACTTGGTGACTGTAACACAAACCTCTTTCAGCCCTCCCTCACAGATAAAGCTGCAGGTTTGTAGGAAGCCAGAAGCAAGGAAAAACCACCGGGATGCCAAGGTCCGTTCCCTATCGCTCCTTGGGCTTCTCCTCCCCTCCCACCTCACCTCCATCCATCCAGCACCTGAAGAATTACTGCAGGGCCCGAGATCTGAATCAACACAGAACCACTGCCAATATCCATTTGCTAATCCTTCTCCATTCAAGGCTCACAGAGCTGAATCTTTACTTTGCTAGAACTTGTAATATGGCATTAAAAAAAAAAAATAAAACCAAACCCACTTATTCAGGAATCAGGCTGTTGTGGGTCTTTGCAAAAATCCTGCCCTCTGGCTACATTCTTATTTTTGTTTCCTGGGTGAAGCCAAGAAACTCAAGTGTGTTTTCCAAGCTTCAGCAGGTTCCCATCACCTCAGGCACGTTCTTTAAACTCAAAAAACTAGAAATGATATCTTTAAAAGAGCCCTTGCAGAGCTCAGTAACCAAAACCCAATTCTGTTCATCTAAGAGACCAAACACATCTGTCCTTCCAGTCCTGGCTCTGATGCTTTTCACACTTGCTATTTTACAACATGCAAATGAGCCCTATTAAAGGATATTTTGGGAAAAATGAGCTGGTTTTGCACAAGCCCTCTTGCTGCATCTTGACCTATAATGTGCTCTAGCAAACCACGCTGTAAACTGAGTCCTTGCACCCAAACACGTAAAGAATTGCCCTCCCTTCAAATTCTGTTCCCTACTAATCCTATAACCTCCTCCTGCCTTTATATGAGCTGAGAAAGGAAAGCTAGGGGCCAGTTTATATTCTTTGTCACCTCTGTGCCACTTCCTCAGGTAAACTCGACCCCATCAGCCAACTGAATTCATTACAAAAAATTCTTTTCATGTTTAGAAAGAAAGAATGCCAACAAAACCCACAGAAAGATCTAAAATGCAGTTCAAAGCCAACAAGAAGGGTGTCAGCCTCTACTCCAGCAACACCACCAGCACACGCTCTTAAGAAAATAATTAACACAATCAAGTGCAGCCTTAAATCTGCAATAAAACACAGCCACTGGGATGCAGTACAATGGGGAAACAGAAAGCAAAGAGCCACAGCCTCCAAATCTCAGAAAAGCACCCCAAAAGCAGCAGCAGAATGTGTGACACCGAATGCACCCTCGCAGGATGCAGCGGGACCAGCTCTGCCCCTTCCACGCTGTTCCCACACGAAGCTGGGGGAACTGGAGCTGTCCTGAGGCTCCCATACACACAGACAACATGTGGTTAGCACATCAAGGCAGCTACTGGGGCAGAGCAAAACAATTTCTGGCTCCTCCTCCCCGTTTAAATGGATTTATTTTTTCCCAGGCAGAGGCGGGCAGCGGGAGGAACGCGGTGAGGCTGCAGCTGCTGCCAGCAGCTGGAGCAGACCCGGCACAGCCACAGCATTTTGTATTTTTTTTAAGCTGCAAGAGCATAAGAGTTCACATCCCAGAATGAAAACAAAGCAAACCCCAAAATAAACGTCGCTGCCTTACTAATTAAAGGGATTCGTTCCTCCAGGAAGGCCAACACAAACCACTGCTGGGGGGTTAAGGAGGTATTTTTAGCACTCAGTCCTTCCAGCAGTTTTACAGAGGCTGTGCAAGGAAACCAGAGCCTGACTACCCCTGTCCCATCAGCAGAAGCTCTATCCAAGAAGGGGCTTTTTCCCTTCAATTTATTTGAAATGCCACAGGACAT
The DNA here is from genome assembly GCA_020086605.1 of Lanius collurio. Lineage (NCBI taxonomy): Eukaryota > Metazoa > Chordata > Aves > Passeriformes > Laniidae > Lanius > Lanius collurio. The sequence goes on from JACBWW010000047.1 coordinate 4,815,610, forward strand.
TTGCATAAGCTAAATCCCAACAATACTGGGAGGTCTTCACCAGCACCAACGTCTTCATCCCCTCTTGAGGAGCCAGGGAATTTTCACAGCCACCACAGAATCCCACACTGGTTTGGAAGGGACCTACAAAACCATCTCATTTCACCCCCAGCCATGGGCAGGGACACCTTCCACTGGACCAAGGGGCTCCAAACCCCATCCAGCCTTGCTGGAATACTTCAAGGAATGGGGCAATTTCACAAGATATTTTAATAAATCTGTTCTGTTTAGGGAAACCCAAATCTGGTTTAATAGAGAAATCTTCAGAGCAAGCATATGTTCTTATTACCCACACATGCAACAGAATAAGGGGACAGACCTTTCTATATGGTGGTAAAATAGTCCCAGCAGTGAAATCTCTCCATCCACAAAATTCTAAGGTTTTTCCATGTCCATGGATAAATAAAACAGCCTTTATCCTAAATACCAACGAGAAGCAGCCAAGAAAAGCCAACTCATTTTATAACAGGTAGCTTGGGTGATCCCCAACACCTGAACTCCAGGTCTCCAGACCATTTAATTTAAGGCAAAGGCAATACCATCTGTACCAGCTGGCTCCAATTCACACCTCACCTTTATCAGCTGTGGAAGTAATTCCCTGTGGGCTGAGAACCACCCACCACTCCCGGCCCTGCTGACTCACCCAAATATTAACCAGCCTTTAAGGGGTGGTGCTGCACCACGTTATGTGAATTACAACCAACTCAGGCAGACAGGAGACCACAGCCAGGGAGCTGACAAGACACACCTGCATATACAATGCAACAGTCCCCATTAAATAAAAGATGAACAGTTCTAGCAGCTCCTGCTTATTTATGTAAAAACACAGTTCCAGTTCAGTAACTTTCAGTTATTAAAACCATAGAGTAGTTTGGAAAGGACCTTAAAAAATCATTTATTGCCAAACCCCTGCCACAGGCAGGGACACCTCCCACCAGAGCAGCCTGCCCTGAGCTCCACTCTCCTGTGCATTCAAGAAGGTACAGAATACAGATTTCAGATAATCCCTGTTGTCCAACTCACTTTCCTCTCATTCAGACCAGAAGATGAATATCTCAGGACAATTTGCTCCCTTTATTTGCCTTGGTGCCAGCCTCTGGGGCAAGAATATTTACATATCATTTGGGACTAGCCACTTGACTGGGACCACAGCTTATCAGGGAGCCTAAAAGAACAGGAGTATCACAGCCTGCTGCCCTTCCCTCTGGCAGCACCTCCAGGAGCCACAGGAGGCTACCAAAAGATTTAAGCAGGATCACCTTGCCAGACTGCACTACAAAATTAAAGGCCAACCACAAAGCTGCTGTTTTTATAGAAGAAAACAAATGTTTACACAAAAAAGCTGGACAACAAACAATACAAACTGAAAACATTACCTTACACGGGATCAAACTGCTCTCCTCCACGAAGCCCTTGCACTCTCTGCTTCCAGAGCTCCCTCCAGGCCTCTTAAATGCTGCCTCCACTTGAGGTAATGCTGCCCAGGTGCTTCTGGTGAGGTGATTGTCATTAACCCTGCCCAGCATTACAGCTGAGCGTGATTAACACACCCTGCTCTACCCAAGAACCCTGGATACACACCTGAAAGTGTTTGCATCCCCGCTAAAATCACAGAAAATTCAGGATGGAAAAGACATCCAAGATCAAGTCCAACCTTATTCTAAGTAGCTAAGCCAGGTGTGTACTTAAACCAGACCTGTTTGTCATCTGTAACCCTCTAAAGCAATTATCATGGCTAATTATACCAAGGCTACAGCAGGAAAAAAAAATCTCCCACTATGTTACCTATTCGATGGCTTTGGGCACTGTAACACACAAGCAGAATGAACAAAATTATCTAGGGAAGCATTACATGAGTTTCTCCCCATTAAAAAAGCTGGCAGGCAGTCACAGAGAGCTCCCAAAGAATTACTGGATGAAGAAATCTCTGTCCAGACCAGTCTCCATGGGAAGGGAAAGCCTGAAATAAATGCAGTAAAAAACCCACTATGGATTTCAGGCTGAAAATTGTGCCTCTGAATTAAATCCTTGCTCAGGATTGCATCTGACACCAAGAACTGAAAACCTCTAGCTGCTCTCAAGTGCTGCACCACAAAATATCCCTGAGCTGCCTGTTCACAAGGTTTTGCTCTGCCCCTTGAGTGACCCAGGGGTGCCAACCCCTGCAGATCCCCTGGACCACAAAGCCTTTCCCTCCATCCTTCCCAAGAATTCACCCCCTGCCTTGCTCATTCCCACTTTCAACAAAGGAAGGGAGCATTTTCAGCTGGAGGGGAAAAAAAAAATCCCTCATGTAACTTTAAAGGTGCTTTCAGACAGCTGAACTCCCCAGAGTCAGGCATTTATCTTTTACATTAAACAGAAATGTCACCACAGTCCTTATTGTTTTAAAGAAAGAAGGGAAACACTCTGAATTTCGAACAGAAAATCACAGGGCAAGAAATGGAAAGCTGACATTACCCAACTGATAGCTGGGGAATAATAAAATGTGCAAAATGATCAGATGAGGAATGATGAGATTTTTTTCTGCATAAACCAAAGAATAAGCACTTAAATTTCCAATCATTTGATACAGACACTGTATTTGACAGCCTCAGTATCTCCCCCAGCACAGACAAACAGTGGGCACTAAAGCATTTTGAAGTTACAATGAAGCATTTGTCAGTTAAACCCTCAGAAAGTCAACGATCTGTCCCCAAAACATAAACATCCACTGCAATTATGGACAAACATCCACATTAAACATGCCACAACACTGCAGTAAATAAGTCTCACTACCCAGGCCAAAAAAAAAAAAATAAAAATGCTGGGGAGGGAGAGCCCCTGGAGCCAAAAGCAGATCCTTTATCAACAGAGCAATACCTGAAGCTGAGGAGCCCCAAACTACACCAACCCCCTGGCTGCCCCCAAACACAAGGCCAGCAATAAAGGAGAAATGTGATGCCATTCTTTCAAGGCTGCTTCAGCACAGGATGTTTTCCCCTCCCAGCAATTTCAAGGCTGTTGAAGCTCTTCTCAATAACTCCCAAATTATTTCCAGAAGTGATTTATAACATGCCCAGGGACAAAAGCTACAAACAGCACAAGAGTCTACAGAAAACTTGACCTTTGGGGTTTTGCATTGATCCCCCAGCCTTTATTGGTATTTTCCAAGAAAATCCTATACTTAAATCTCACTTTAATATAAACAGCCACAGAGTTTCCAGCTCCAAAAATCTGCTATTGGAATTAAATGCCACACTCCTTCCTGAAAATTCAGGTGACCAGAACCTCAGAGACTCAAGATTTCAAAAGCTGTGCTGTAATTCAAGGTGCATTTACACAAATTGGCTCCCACTTCATGTACCAATTACAGTGTCTGGAAATGTGCCTCAAAAATGCTGCCAGAATCTGGGACACAAACATTAAAACTGCCCTTAAAACCCCCAAGAAAACAACAAAAAGCCTTACAACCGCTTTGAGGCCCAAGGTTTTAAGCACAAGTCATCCACTGGAAAAAACAAGACACTGAAATGAAGGAAAAAAATACAAGTGAGAATGCTGCAAGTGCTTATTTCAACACCCAGCTGATTTTATTGGTTCTGCAATCACTTTTTCCTAGGTTTGGCCCGCTGGGTGCATATTCCACTAAACAAACATGAAGAAATAAAGGTGGTAAAATTCACTTTAAGTGATTTCATGGGTTGGAGTTAAACACAACTGCCTTTACCAGTCAAAAATTCCCAGCCCAGAGAGCAAGGACACAGCCTGACTGCAAACTCCTATCACACAGCTCACCACAGCCATAAAATCATTAAATATGCATAGGAATGTGTTCTCAAATAAAGGCACTGCAAGCAGACTTCATTTGACATGTATTTATACATTATATAAAAATTATGTCCTAATAGATATGTAAATAAATGACATGAAATCGCCCCAAAATGCCACGCCATTGAAAAAAGGGAATTCACTGAAAAGATGGAATTAATAAAAAAAAATCCTCTGAGATGGGCTGAAAAGGGTACAGGAGCTGACAGGATAAGCTAAACTACAGTGGTGTTAGCCCAAAATTAGCCTTGGTTTATCTGGGAAGCCCTCTGTGCAGATTTCATGAGGTTCCTTGAGCTCCCATCCAGTACCCACCGCTTGTTGGTCAAGTATTTATCAAAGCTCATCCTCTGAATGGCTGAAAAAATACACAGAAATCCCTTTTTATTAATCTTAGCAGGGGAAAAAAACCCTTTATGTTTTTGGTGTGATTTTTGTTCTGCTTTCAGGGCACAAAACCCTTCCACCCTCCTCCCCTGAGCACAGACAAACAGCAGCAGCGTTTGTGATGACTGCAGTGACACATTCCTAGGATTGTTCTGCAGGAAAGGAACTCAGGCTGGGTCCAGAAAGAAATTCTCTTTTTTCCTCAGGGTTGGAACCGTGTTAACCCTGCTGTAACAGGGAAATGCACAGAAAGAGCAGGAATTCTGTGTCCCAGATTTGCAGCTTGGCTGGGTAACACAGCTCCCTCCTGCAGGAGGCAGGAACAGGCCAATTCCTCTGGGTTTATTCCCCCAGGGCAGCGGTGGCAGCTCGGAGTGGGCTGGGGAAGGAGGCTGGACACAGCTGGAAAAGCCAGCATGGACTGAGAGACACCCAGAGGCACCCCAAAAGCCACCAGCAGTGGGGTATTTGGGGACAGGACACCCACCTGGAAGCCAACTACAACTAAAGGAAAGCTGTATAAAGTCCTGTGCTTGTGGACCCAGGGGCACACACATTTTATAAATCATCACTCCATAATAACCAGCAACCCACAAAATGCCATTAAACCCCCAACACTGAACTGGTTTTCCACCAGTTCTTCCACACAAAACCCACCTGTGTCCATACTTTATCCACACTGTTTGTGGGCCACATCCCACTGATACTGCTGATTCTCAACCTGGGGGCCCTAAAAATACAAACCAGTGCAGGCACGCTCGGATCACACTCGATTTCTTCTTTATTTGGGGATGGAAAGGGGGTTGTTATCAGCCAATTCCTGACATACTTTGCAAGGGTAGAGGTTAAGGCAAGCTGTGACAGGAACATACCCTGTTAAGTATAAAGAAGAGGAGCTTCTCCTTAACTCCTCTTCCAACCTCGACAGGCATGGCCTGTGCTCCTGCCAAAGAAACTTCCAGGAGGGCCTCCACAAACAACTTCCTCCAGTGTGCTCGTTTCTTTTCCAAGAATGAAAGGATTCCCAGGTGAAAGCCTACAAGGTGCCCACACACACACTGAGAGCCTGCAGGGATTTCAGACCACGGTTTCAATGGTACAATATGAAATGTGACATCTGGGACTGCAATCCATCACCCACAAGGAAATCAGAACTTCCATTCCCACAGGAAAAGGCATCTAATCATAGGAAGGAGTTAACACAGCATCACTTCACAGTTATCTAGAACAAAACTGTAACTATTACAGCAACTAAATCCCACTTTGTTCTGGAATCTCTTATTTTAAATGCAGTTTCCCATTCCCCCCACCAAAATAATCCCAGGAAAGTCCTGCTTCCAAGATGCTTCCTTGCAGACCCTCAGACTTGATTCAGAAGGGACACAAAGGTCCCTCAAAATCAAGCCCTGCCATTTCACCACCCCAGGTGAGGATGGGTTCCAAATGGAACTGCCAGTAAAAGCCACACAGGAGAAAGGTCCCCTCCTTAAAGAAGGGATAATGCAAATCCTGGGGCTGCTCCAGCTGAGATTTAGGCAGGAGAATCTGGGAAAAAGTGATCAGTGGTTCTGGCATCCTGCTCATCTCCCAGGAGGAGCTGGCTCAGGAATGCTCCAAGAGCAAGCAGCCTCTGAGCACCAAACACCCTGGGGATGAGCAGTGCTGAGGGATGTGCTCTGGCCAAGGGACAAACACTGACCTGCACTTTAATCCCCACCGTCCTCCCAGGGAAGATTATTTGTTTCTGCCAGTAAGCTGCCAGACTGGGAAGGGCATCTGGGGCTATGAACTGGTCTGACACACACTGGGAGAACTCGTGGGAAGGTCTCCTCCTGATTTTTAGCTGAACCACTGAAGGGCAGCTTGGCCATTGTGGCAGAAATGCACACGTTGAGGGCAAGGCAACACTGCAGGACCACCTCAGGACAGAAACAGCACATCTGTCCAGGACTGTGGTATCTTAATCAGAGTTTAGATAAATGAAACCACCTGCCAAACCAGAAAACAAAGTTTTACAGCCTTGTTATAAACCAGCAGCTATTGTGTTTCTATTTTACAGACACAACTGACCTGAAAAACTTTCAGATTCCACAGCTACACACACACATATATATATATATATACATACACACACACATACACATTACACATATATATTTATTTGTTTAAATTTAGGAATCTCTCAAAGTGCTTTTCAGAACAAGTTCTTCCATGCTCTCAGCTCTGTTTCCTGAAGGAAGAGGGCAGCCAGAGCAACAACAAGTCTTTAGATGACTGCAGTCTGATCAGCCTCTGCTTAGCATGAATTCTCCCTGCCTTAGGTTAAAAATAGAGTCGGTTCAAAGGGCTGGAGGTCACCTGCATTAGCAGGTGATTCACTGGCAGACAGCAGCCACAAGACACACCTGAGGCTCTGCAGGGCCTCCCCAAGCCCGGCAGTGAGGAGGAAAAGCAGGTGGCAGCAGTAAAATGTGGCAATAATCTCAGGAATGTTTAAGTCTGAACAGAAAGCAAACCCAGTGCGTGATTTCGCTTTTCACTCCCCACCCTTTATGTTCACAAGTCCAAGAGATAAGAAGGGCAAAAGGGAAGAAAAGAAGGATTCCCACAGGTTTTCAAGGCAGCTAAAGAGACTCGCAGCATTTCCATGCCTCTGGTGCATACATACAGAAATAATCAAGCTGTTTACACATCTTTATGCACAGTCAAACATAAATCTCCCTTATCTGATCTCAACCTGCACTTTTCAGAGCCTGTCATTCTCAAATAACCCCACCCCTGAGTCACTGGGGAAGCTCTGCAGATATCCAAACTGAAAAGGAAGAATTTTCTTCTGAGAACTTCAGTTCCCCTCCTTGAAGGTCCCATCCCCACCTCACTCAGAAGCTGAAGTTCAGCTCTCCCTTCATGCTCTAATCTCAAATACCATCATCTGCCCTAAGCAGTGACTTTTCAGCTAACTCAGAAATAGCCAGGAATTTTGAAGGCTTAAGACATGCTAAGATATTTCTGAGAGATTAAAATCAGATACAAAAATAACATATTTTGGCCAGAACTGCTCACATTCAAAGGCATTTCACCAACACCCAGGTCACCCCCAGAGAGAGTGCACTGCAAACAGGAGCTCAAAGAGCCCCTTCACTCCCAGGGACTTTCAAACAGTGCTTTTAAAACATCTTTTTCAGCAAGAGTCCTTTAGTGTTGCTTTCTTCTCCCTCTGACCCTTGGGAAACAATCCTGCCATGCTGTACAGCTCTAGATGGAATTGAAAACATCTCCAGTTAACTCCTGAATAGCCCAAGCTTGCCCAACACCATGCTGGAAACCTGAGGGAATTACTAGCACAGCACAAAATCAAAATCAAAGATCACACCTTCTCCTGACGGCAGAAATTAGCTCCTTTTTATTAAAACAAACTCTTCATTGACAAATTTAACAAGTTAGGATGTAAGAAGGCTTGGGGGAGACCTCACTGTGGACTTTCAGTACCTAAAGGGGCTTTCTACATGGGCAGATAGTGACAGGACAAGGGGAACTGTAATAAAGTAAAAGAAGACAGATTTAGGTTAGATTTTTGGAAGAAATTCTTTACTCAGAGGGTGGGCAGGCCCTGGCACAGGGTGCCCAGAGCAGCTGTGGCTGCCCCTGGATCCCTGGCAGTGCCCAAGGCCAGGCTGGACATTGGGGCTGGGAGCAGCCTGGGACAGTGGGAGGTGTCCCTGCCATGGCAGGGGTGGCATTGGATGGGCCTCTCATAAGGAGGGGACAAGAGGACAAACACAGTGAGAGGGGTACCAGTGACAGCCAGTGAGGATCTGCCATCCTGGACTGTGAGGAAGAGCAGCCTGAGCAAGGAAACCAACAATCTGCAGCCAAGGATGGGGCAAAACAGGTGATTTTTCAATTCAAGTCAGGTTAGAGAAGACAAAATTTTAATTTCTCTCCAAAGCCTGAGCACAATCCCCTGAAAGCTGTGAAGAGCAATGCACGATCAATTTTAACAGCTTTAATAATTAAAACTGGAGAAAAGTTAAATCCTGTATCGTCCATGAGCACAAAATCGGATTTTTTCCCTGCAGGACACTGAGGTCGAGGCATAAAAGCTGTTGCCTTGCCAACATAAATATTTCTGTATGGCTGAACAGAGGAGCTTCTGAATTAGGATGCTGCAGAAGGAACAGTTGGGTCACCATCCCAGTTTCCCAGGCAGAGTCCCCCGGGTACAAACCCAACACGAGCCCTGGAGGAGCAGGAGAGGCCTCAGGCACTCTGTCATTGACACCCCAAAGAAGGCTTTGGGGTTTGGGAGCCCTTGGTTTTGGGACGACGGAGAGCAGCACCTCCACAGGCCCCAAAGAAGGCTTTGGGGTTTGGGAGCCCTTGGTTTTGGGAGGAGGGAGAGCAGCACCTCTGCAGGAACGCCCCTCACAGCAACACCAGCAGGGTTAGGGGCCACTACTGATTTTTCAGGGTCCAACCTAAAAACAACAAGTGCCACTTAGCAGTGAGAATAAACAGTAACTCACTGAGGGGAAATACTGTGTGCTCTTAACACCCAAATAACATCTGCACTCACAGAGGCAGCAGAGAAAGCAAGGAGGGAGGCAGCTCAATAAATGCCTTACATATCCCTACAAATCAAATCCAATCCAGCTGCACTGAGTGGTTCAGCACCCACTTTTTAGAAGAGTTTTCCCTTATGTTTAATACACAGGCACATGCTGTTAAGCAACTGTTTGCATGGGAATGAAGAGGGAAAAAACTTGCATCAGTGATGCAGAAACCTCTCCTCAAACCCCACACATGTATATGCATATACACAGCAAGTCCTAAACCAGCGTTTTAGGAATCCAGATTCTCTGTCAAAGGAGCCAGACAAGCTGACTGACAAATACATGCAAACAAAGAGGGATTATAAATCACTTTGGAAGCACCAGGAGCTGGCAGCACTCAGCACAATGTTTGAGCTCCCCTTCATATCTAAGTAGCAGAACACCAGCATCTAATCCTTCCAAGTACCAAAGATCTGCTGGGAGGTTTCGTTCACAAAATGGGAGCTGTGAAGAATAAGAACCCTTTACCAACACTGAGATTTTCCCAAGAAACCTTGAATTTATTTCTTATTAAGTTCCTTCAAGGCTGCAATGAACTTTCCCAAGCTCAGGAGTTGAGACACATCATCAATTCATCTAAAAATCAAAGTTGCTTGATATAACCAGAACTGACATTGCTCAATCTTTAATTCAATAGCTCTCTCTATCAATAAGCCAGAGAAAATAAAGGTACAAATGACGGGTGTCAGGCAATATAGAGGGAGCATTTCTCAAAGCAAGGAGACAGACTTTGAGTACCACCCACGTGGAACATTTACAGGCAGGAAACACAGGCGTGCCCACCTCGTAAATCCCAGGGACTGTACTGACATTACAGCCAGATCCTACAGGGCTCCTCGTAAAGCCCGTGCTGTAACACCTCAGTGCATGGGCAGATTTACTCTGGGTTATCACTTCAGACAAGTGACCTTTACATCTTCATCTGGGCAGCCTCAATGGAACCCAAAACAGGAGAACGAGTGCCCACCATGGAGTTAAAGGATGACTGAAGTGAACCCACTCCACAAATATCCCTCCAAATGAGACTCATGCACCAAGGGACCCTCATGACAAACAGGCTGCCCTTGAGCCCCTGCCTGTTCCAAACCCCTTCCAGCTGCTCCTGCAGCCCCAACAGCTGCACTGCAGGTCTCTCTGCCTTGCTTCCCTTCTTATTCCCAAAGGAAACCTCAAGAAATAACAAGACCCACCATTAATGTCATCTGTGATGATCAAAAAAAAAAGATCGTGGAAAGCTGCAGTTGCACTGTTTGCTTATCCTCCTGCTGGCATTTGCTGCCTGCTTTGCTTTAAGGAAACATTTGGTACTATTTTGTCAATAAAGCCCAAGTATTTGTCACACACTGTCATTATGTACCAGCCTGAACCATCAAAATCATCAAACGCCCCGTTTTCAACTCCCATCAAGATAATAGCTTTATGCTGGATGCTTTTCATGAACAAAATAGATGAGAGTTTCACGGGTTCAATATACTGACATTTCGTTTTCCTCGCACATGAAAAAAGCCATTCTGTGGTTTTTGGCAGAAAGTGCCTTTTGCTGTGTGTTTACTGCAGTTGCCATGGGGAAATCCCAACACCACTTATCAAAAGTAACACCAGCACATTAACAGTCTGCATTAATGATTTCTTGTTAAAGCCTATGCAGCCCGAAGTGAAAAGGAATATTCAGGCATTTAAAGCATTTGCTCTTTGCTTTCCAAATACCGATTCCTGAGGTTGTGGCCATGCCAAAGAAAACCCCAGTACACGCCATCGTTTTACACTCATTATTTGGTAACTGGAGAGTTGTACTTGGGCAATCAGTGCTCAACTACTGCTGGCCATCAGCTCTGTAGCATCAAAATTAGCTCTGCTCTGCAGCAGAGAGCCAAACTGTTCATTCAAATACACTCAAGTGGTTCTTGAGTGGTCATCCAGGAATCCAAGACCTGGATGCAGCCCTGCTAATGAACTTATGCTGCTTTGAAATTGTATTTTGTGAAATGGGAGTGATGGCAGGTTCTGGCTGCTTCACTAGAGAGAGTTAAGGTTGAGCATCTGGTACCAGTGATTTCATTCTGCAGGGCAAAATGATCATGATGTCCAGCAAAGAACTGCAGTAAAGTCATGCAGCAACTATGAGCAACTTAAAACCCTCCCGTGGTCTCAGGAAAAAGCTCATCTGCCACCTCACATGCAGACTCCACCTCTGAAAAACAAGATGCTCCTCCACCAGTAACTGCAGACTCACCAGGATGAGCAAAGAGCTCCAGAGGAACCCTGTACTCCTTAGAATCACAGAATCACTGAGGCTGGAAAAGTCCTTCAAGATTATCGAGTCCAGCCTGTGCCTGATGCCCACCTTGTCCCCAGCCCAGAGCACTGAGTGCCACCTCCAGGGATGGGCACTCCAAGGCCTCACCTCCCTTTCCATTGGGAAATTCCTGCTGATGCCCATCCTGAGGCCGTTCCCTCTCCTCCTGTCCCCAGAGCCCAACCCCCCTGAGCCCCCTCCTGTCAGGGACTTGTGCAGAGCCACAAGGTCCCCCCTGAGCCTCCTTTGCTCCAGGCTGAGCCCCTTCCCAGCTCCCTCAGCCCCTCCTGGGGCTCCAGCCCCTTCCCAGCCCTGTTCCCTGCCATGGCCACGCTCCAGCCCCTCAGGGTCCCTCTGGCCGGGAGTGCTGGGGCTGGCACAGCCCAGGGCCAGTGGCCTCTTGCCCACCTGGGCACACCTTGGGCCCATTTTCAGGTGCTCTCCTTATGGATCCTTTCCAGCCTTCCCTCAGCCTGCAGTGCTGCTGTTGTGACCCACGGGCAGGACCTGGCACTTGGCTTCCCATCCCACTGAGCAACCTCAAATTCAAAGTGAGGAATTAGGAGGAAAGGAAAAGGAGTATCATGTTCTGAATGTTTCTTTTCCTTGTGCAAGTTGTGCTTTGGTCATCTGCTTCATTAGATAAACATGTTGTTACCTGGAGTGGAAAACAAAGCAACAGGCAGACCTCTGGCAAAACAACAGAACACTAATTCAATTTACAGAGCTCAGTCTGGGAGGGAACAGAGATGAATGCCTGCACAAGCTTCACAGAAGTATTCAGAGATCTGTCCCAACAAAGTTACCCATTACTGCCATTAGGCATTTAAATGTCAAGTCTATAGCAGAGAGGCACTAAAATTTCTACATTTCTTTTCAATTTTAAGAGGAAAACAAAGACCACGGCTGCTAGCAGCTGGCACACACTTCAACATTGTGCAAACATTAATCCATTTCATTCTCTAATTCAGCCAGTGACCTTAATACCAGTTCAGTTCTTAATCATCTGGCTCTATCAGTGCAGCTGGCATTCATTTTGCTTGACACAAGACCTACCCAATAAATAATAATAAAAAACCCTCTTAGACAATGCTTGAAAATGCTTGACCCCAACTGCAATCTATTTATCTGCTGGGTTTTATTTTCATAACAACCTCTAGACAACACTCCCAATAACTGAAAGGGCTGAAAGAGTCCTGGAAGGTTTTTAGTTTGTGAGAACAGGGGCTCTCCAGCATTGGAAAAAATCGTGCTTGTGCCAGCACAGCACCCAAAACCTGCAGCAACGAACCAGGGAGGCACACAGGATGGCTTCCAGTGCATTTCCACCTTACTGCTCAAACTCCATGTGCTCCAAATCTCTGCCCACTCACCCGTGAGAGTGCCCATCAGGGGTACTGGGCTGCTGGGAATGCCAGCAGCACAACCGAGCAGTGGCCAGGGCAGCAAGGAGATGACACAGAACTAACAAGAATTATCTCAAGTGAAGCTTTGCAAGGAAAGGCTGGAGGCCTCCAACAGAGATCACTCAGCAGCTTCCCCCTGCTTCCCACGACTCTAAGCTGCAGAGAATTTGAGATAAGAGCTTAAAACTAACTCCTCTAAAACCTTGGGGGGAATAAACCTCAAAAGAGCAGTTTATCATATTATAATGATACTCTTTTTGATAGTCAACAATTCTGATACCCCAATCTGCTTAATATATCCTACAGAGGGGTTATTCAAACAAAGTTATCTCAAAAACAAAAGGAACAAGTGAGAACCACTGAAAAAGAAATTCTTTTAACACCACTCCCCACGCCCTCAGCCTCAGAGCCATCCTCCTCCTCTTCCTCCAGAGCAGCAAGAGTTCCTCTCATCAGCAAAGAATCATGAAGACTTCAAGAAGAAAAACATTTAGATGAGGAATGACATTTCCCTTAAATAGTTTAAGGCAAAAATAACTTCTCTGGATTGAAGTTTATGGAAGTTCCTCTTTCTGCCTTTGGGGATAGTGGTCATGCACACAGAAAAACTTTTTTCCTTCAAATAAATGAATTTCTTTCCCCTCGCAAATGTTTTGGGAATTGTTGCTTGCATTGGATTTAAGGCCAACAATATCACAGCAAATGGGATTTGTGGGTAGGAAAGGAAAAGGCTTGATGCTCAAGGACTGCTTAGTGACAGTGTGAGTAACTACTCAGAGTTTATAGACTGAACCCAGCCAAAAATAAACCTTCACCCACTTCACTGCCTAAGTCAAGCTCAGTAACATCAAAACCACTGAGATTTTAAAAAGTCTTGACTCTTCTGCTAAAAAAATTGTACAAAACCATATTGCACCCAACTATGGTAGGTAAAGTGAGGTATTTGTTTCCAGGAAATATCATCCAGGCAGATACTGCAGTACACCTGGGTAGGTATTTCAAGCTGAAAATGCCAACAAGTTATGTTTTTTAAAACTTCTCCTTTCTCTGCAGGCCTTGTGCAGGCTTTATGTTGCAAATACAAAATGAAATAACTCGGGCACAGCACCAAACACAGAGAATACCAAGGGCATGAGGGAAACAAGTGTAGAATCATGGAATGGTTTGGGCTGGATGGGACCTGAAAGCTCATCCCATTCCACCCCCTGCCCTGGCAGGGACACCTCCCACTGTGCCAGGCTGCTCCCAGCCCCAATGTCCAGCCTGGCCTTGGGCACTGCCAGGGATCCAGGGGCAGCCACAGCTGCTCTGGGCACCCTGTGCCAGGGTCTCAGCACCCTCACAGACAAGAATTTCTCCAAGTTTCCAGGGAATAAAACCCATATTGAAATTAAGGCTCCACCTATTTGTCTGCAAGTACTCCAGAATCTGAGCACAGGACTGTCAAGAGCACACCAACTCCACATCAACTGAAAGAAGCAAAAGACAAGTTCTGGCTGAACAGCAGCTTGTTCCAACCTTAAAATAATAAAATATATTTGGCAGGCTAATCCTAATATTTAATTAAACATTTTTCTTAACAGACAGTAGGAAAAATTAAAGACAAATCTGTTTTAAGCTCAGCTTTTTAACAGTCACCAACGAGCAACAGCTGGAGCTGTGCACAAGCTTTTTTTTCAAGCTGCAGTTTTATGGAAAAAAGGAAGGAAGCAGAGCACACCAGACCTGCTAACCCATAACATGAGCCTGCAACACTGCTACCTACTGCAGCCACAGGGCTGGTCCCACCCAGGACACGTTTTCTGGAGAAAAAGCCTCAAGGCTTAATTGCACCAGATAAATTTGGTAGCGGCACGCACAGGAGGAACCTCTCTGGAACATCTTAGTGCTGTGTACCAACAGTTATTGATTAACTGAAGTCTCCTCCCAGGCTGGCAGGGCTGTGCTCCCAGTCTGTGAGAGCAAGAGTTGGAGTGTGTTGGCACAGGACAGGCAGAAAGAGTCGCAAGAAATAATCCTCTGTTGTGGTTACCTTGAACTTTAACCAAGGTCAGACCACAATTTCCGTCAAGATTATTATAAACCCACGTGAATGCCTCTACATCAATAAAACCTTGCAGTCCTCAGTAACTCGGTCTAAATATTTGGCTCTGCTCCTCGTGCCTCAAACTCTGGGCACGCTCCACTCGCAGCAGGAGCTCTGGATCCGTCAGGAGCTGGCAGCTGGTTGCTTTCCCCAATAAACCACCTGGGCCCAACTCCACACCATTCTCTGCTGTACCTGGGTCTTTAGGAAAGCTTAATCTAATTGGGAATTGTATTTTTAGAAAAGCAGCAACTTAGAGATCATCTGCCACCTGATAAGCACTTAGTGCTCAAAGGCGACTCTAATTGCTGGTTAAATGTTTCATCACGGGTACTTATTAAGGATCTGAAAGCACAGCCAGAAGAAAGCACCGTCTCACAATGAAGCTCCACAACCAGCATTTCTGGTTTGACGCGTCCCAGCCAACGATACCGGGATCCTTCCAGAGCCTCACAGAAAGCAGCTCGTCAGCTCTTCCCTGCCATCCCACAGTAAGGTACCTCCATCCCACAGGAAGGTTCTTCTTCAAGTTTTTCTTGTATTTGAGGAATTCACAAACCCCAGCATTCCCTATCTGATTTCCACCTAGACTAGAAATGCTCTGGCTAATTTGTACACAGCTATATAAAATAACTCAAATAATAAAATAATTCACAGAGCATGGCTTGTGAGTCTGTGCCGTGTTTTTCAAAAATATCTAACTCAGTTCAAGCTCTTTTATTACAGTGAAGGTTTAGGATTTACCACACATTTACACCAGCATTCACTCCCTTCCGCAGCAGTGCACATTTCTCACCAACATAACCCATCTTTTGGATTACAGAAGCCTTTCCATAAGGAGAAAGTCCCAGTGCTGTGCACACTGGGCCACCCAGTGACCTATATACAGCAGCACTCGAGTTCAGCTTCTATTCCATAATTAAACGAGCTACACTTGCCTCTCTCAGCTGTCCTAGAATGCACAATCAATCCCTCCACAGAGGAAGTTTTGGTTCAGGACACACAGCCTGACCCGCACTCTGCAGAGCTGTGCTACCATGTGCTTCAAAACACGCTGTACCCATAGAATTGTGGAATAGTTTGGGCTGGAAGGGACCTTAAACACCATCTCGTTCCACCCCCTGCCGTGGGCAGGGACACCTCCCGCTATCCCAGGCTGCTCCAAGCCCTGTCCAACC